>OLKM01002800.1:30938-54409 GCA_900291075.1 Melanogrammus aeglefinus | reverse complement strand
AAGATGCCGGGCGAGCATGCCACGGTGACTATGGAGCGGCACAAGTGCGTCCATTGGATCATTCAGGTTAATTCGGATCAGACGCGGTATATCCTCTTGCTTTTATTATTATTATATAACCCCCAGTTGGGACCAGTTTACTTGGATCTTTTTTGCATAGATTGACCATGGCTCATGCGCAAATATTTCCCTGCGACAAGTCCTATGTTTCTCCAGGTCTAATACGTGATCGCACTACTGGGCATAAGCTTATCACGCTGCCCATAAAGTTCTTACCGCCTCCTTGGTCTGCGCTCGCCTTGTCGTTTCCAGCGTGGAACATTAAAGGAAGGAATTCCCCCTTTTCCTCAACTGTTTAGCATGATCGGAGGCATAAGCGGCAGTGTTTCAAGAAGCTCCATCACTTCAAACAATATATTGTTCCTCAAAGGTTTTTATTTCTTAAAGTAATATTTGGATTACTTTGGGGTATTGATTGATAGCATCCTGTTCACATCATATTTAAACCAACATTTGCTATTTAGAAATGTAGGCCTATTGCCCCACAAACGCAATCTGTGTTAAACTATTGTTAGTTGCAGATATTGGGTTAAAGCGCTACGACTCTCGTAGGCCTTACTTAATTTATTTGCAGAGAGCTCTGGCCACTCTGCAAGGCACAAACGTTAACTAAATTGAAGGCAGCTTGTCTGTTGGAGTTAAAACTATTGGATCTGCGTGCCACTCTGGAGGCTGCATATAACTCGCAACATTTGGTCGTGACGCCACTCCTTCTGGTTTGCTGATTGGACAGCATAAAAATAGCCTGCAGATCGAGAATCAGAGATCAGTAAAATTCTAACTAGTGAGAGCTATCACAAGATTCTGCGTTTTGATTGGCTGATGCTATTAGTAGGTTTAAGTTATACGTACATACAGTTGTAGCCGAAACGCGGCTTTGTACACCATAATACCAATGGGCGGCTGCTTCGCTTTTTGATGAAAGATTTCTGGAACGACTTTTTTATTATGTACAAACAAATGCGATATTAAATATATATTTTCTGGATATTGCTATATATTTTTACTGCCCGTACTAGAGTTGATATTCTTACTAAAATAATTATCCCCTCTCGCCCTCATGGCCTTGTTAAATATACCTCCAAATCGGACCTATATACTGAAGGAAATAAACATTTTGGCTGGGCGGCGCCAGGCTAGGTTAAAGGATCTGTAGGTAGGCTTACTATTTTTTTTTAATTTTCTGGTGTCAGGGAATCGATACGATGATGTCAGATCAACTGCAACAACCTCTTTCTGTTAGTAAACAGTAACTTTCTTTTGTGGGCACGAGCTTGGGGTGGAGGCAGGTACGGAACCTTACATGCCTGGCTTATAGAGGAAACACTAGCATCTTCTCTCTTTTTTAAAATGAGAATAAACTTTTGACTTAATATGTCCAGCTTGAAAAGACGACAGATGCACAACATTCAGTCAAGTGGGACAATGTAAATGGCTGTTTGCAGAACAACGTGTCTTAAGAAGTAATTTTGCAATTCTATATTTCTCGCCTGGAATGCTTCGCGCATGTATGCATGCATTCTCGAAGTTGACCTTTTTTTCTTTTGTGAACTCTTGCTTTTCAGTTCGCAGAGAAGGAGCGGTGCTACTTCAGGTGAGAGTCTACCTCTGTTGAGTATAGTAATATCAGATCTCTAGGAGTCTGGCGCCCTACTGTTGGCATTCAGATGTTTCTAGTGGAGCAGAATGTAATCCCGATCAAGCCTCGTAATCAGCACTGGTTGACAGGGGAATTTTAAAACCAGTTAGTCTGTTTCTCTTTTCCATGGATCGGCACCTCAGCCAGAAATAGCCAAAACCAATTCACAAATGCTAGCTTAGTAGTTGTGAAAAACAAAGTTCTTTTTTTCTTCACTGGATGGGAAGCGCTCACTTGACATGGTGGGCGGAAATATGGTGCGTTGAAGGGGTGGACAAAAGTATAAACTTGAGTTAACTTAATGCAAAATGAGCGTGTCTTTGGTGATTTACGTTCACCCATGCGATTGGACAATCGAATAGTCTTACTATGGCAGACCGAATACTGACTAGATGTGGGGAATTTAAATTTCCTGGTTTAAGAACTGCGCATCTACAAAGTGGTGACACCAACTAGACAGGCCACTAGAGGGAGTGAGGAGGCGTGGGCACCCATAATCAATCATAAGGCCGAGGTTGTTTGTTGTTGAGCAATTCTATGCGCCCACATGATAACGCGTCAATACAAATTTGTATTGGGAGGCGATCGCCCAACCTGAGACCACACTTCTTGTCTGGGCCCGAGCCGTCAGAAACAGGCCAACACATAGAATGGCGGCAGCATGTTCGCAAAGACAGCCACAATCGGCAAAAGTTTGATCAGTGAGAATGAAGCCGAGGGGACTCCTCAACAAAAAGACATCTCATTCGAGACCACAATATAATCAAAGAGGTTTGCCTTGCAAGTTATCAGTTATTACTTTTATTAAGAGCTTTTTTTTTTTATGCATTAGAATTTGATTCGACCTCAAAGCCTTTTGTGTTTTTAAGTTGAGTAAAAATATACGTTTGTTTGAAATACATTGACACATCTGACTTGACACCAATGATAGCTCACTTATACTTTGAACTCTGAAAGTGGGCTTTTTTGGTTCAACTGTCCCGCACGCAAAGGGTTTCGGTACGGACACCCCTTACCGTCCTTGCGATGCCTTCTTTGCGTTCAACCGCATGTCCGACTTGCGCCTCCCAAAAATCGTATAACCTTCTCGTCGTGGCGCGACGCAGCAGCCAAGGGCTGTGATTGGTCCCGCTTTCTAAAACCTGACGCAGAACCATAAATGTTCACGACTGCGTTGAGCGTCTGCTGTTCTTCGTGTTGCGGGAACCGTGGAACCATAAAAAAAGCCCTTATGGCAGATGAATGATGGCGGGGAGGAAAGGGGACGATTGCCTTTTTGTGTTCCAAATCCTGGCTTATCGGCTCTATTTGAAAATTTTGAAGTTGTCCTACACCAGCTTTGAGATCGATTCAGAGTGTTGAGGGAGAGAGTGCAACTTTGCCTTTCTCACTAGGAAGAGCCATCATATGTTCAGGTTACTAAATGTTAATTTATTTTCTTTGAAGGACAATCAGACATGTCAGAAGTTCCTGTTCGATACAATATCCAGCAGCTCCATAGAATGCTCCCTTATGTAAAAGACCAAAGGTAAACACAACATAAAGAGCTGAACATACCATAAACGATAAACATTGTTTTTCAACATTCTAACCTATACTTATTTTCACCTACTAGTTTGTGCATCTGCTGCTTTATTTTGGTCTACCGATGTTAATCGCTTGCTGTAATCTTGAATCTGACTGTTGCGATGAGAAAACTCATGTTTCGTCGTGCATAACTCGACCTCTTCCACAAAAATGCTGAAGGGAAAGAAACATAAAGAAGAGGGGACTGACTTCATTCAACTTATTGTTACTTACATTGTTTATAATTTTACTTCATATATACTAGTAGTGGGTATAAATAATGCCCACTATAGTGTTAAGACAACAATAATATTGTTTGTTTTCAATTGATTTTAGGGACATCAGGAATTATGTTGAAATAAAGATTTGCACCAGATATGTTGTGTTTTTGTAATATAAATCTATCTATATCCCCAGTTTTGCGGTTTACTTTCCAAAGCGTGTTCTGGGTTTGATTATAAAATATGGTATGGTGTATAAGTAATTGTAGTTTCTACTTATATATAAAAGAGCCAGTGGACCCCTGAAAACGTTTTTTTAATTTTATTTAAAAAATATATATGATCATCAACCGAGTAATCTATGCCATTTTATCAGGTACTGAAATAAGTCCCCAATATAGCGAAAAATGAGGGAACAACCTATGTTAGACCATTCTCCCCAAAACACTGAGCGTTTCACTCTTCTGAGAACGCAGTTGGCAGTGGGATGATATTGACTCAGACTGTAGCGTTCCCGTTTGTCTTTGTGGGCCTCCCTACACAAGTCGGGAAGAACATGGACGCCATCAGGGCAGCAGCTGTCTCGGTAGTCCTGGACGCTTGCCTAAAACATGAGAGCAAGCTTGTAGCTCATCTAAAAAAAGCTACGGGATGAGAAGACAAGAAAATAGGAAAATCCAAACGGTATGTCCATATTATGTTTAGTCGTGTATAGACGTTTTTTGCAGTTATCTATATATATATATATATAATATATAATATAAAAAAGCCTCTTTAAGTCGAAATAGTGACGTTGACTGTTGTGATGCCGAAGGGTGCTCGCTACTTCTACACTATTTACGCATTTTCTTGTAACAACTTTTCATATAAATGCATTTTAGGAAGCTTAAGATAAAGTTTTGGCGAAATGTGAAGTAACGTGTGTTTAAAGGCATCTACACGCTAATGCAAAATGTACCAATGGACACACATCTGCAATTGTTTTTGTTTACGGGGAATTTCCAGTTATGGATAGACCATTGCCTTTTCTGTTTATGCAGAGTAGAACACACAAAGCTGAAAACATCGGTTTATAGATATGAATGAATTGTTATCTATATTAAATCACAGTTTTCCTCTCATTTTCTTGTCCCCCTGCATAGGAGCCTGTGTGCTGTGCTGCCGTGTCCAGACATCAGATCATCCCTCAAGTCTGCACAGATGGCAGATAATTTCTGGACATGGATGATGTTGTCACACATTTCCAGGGCATTTTTAGAATCCCAAGACCCAGGTGTGAGGTCCTTCTATTAAAAGGTACCTTTAGGGAGGGTGGCCCTGCTCATTGCTTCCTCGGTTACATGGCCAACACAGAATGCTCCCGGTAGACTATGTTGACAGGTTTAACGTCTCACTTTCATCAGCACACAGCTCCATACTTCGAATTGCTCTGACCATCATGTCCACTTTTGTCTCATGGGCCTACAGCTGCGAGAGAGAGGGTGTCTGCCACCAGATTCCCAACGCCATGTGGCCTTTGAGGGCAGAGCCCCACCGGTCAGAGGAGGGACTACATGAACAGGAAGTCCTTACTACTCTGTCCTCCTCGAGGGGATTGTTGATGCCGAAGCTGCTTCATTCAACGTTCTTCACTGGTAATCCCTGCAGAGTGCATTAAAGCCAGGCCTTCTGCGGTTTTACCCAGTTTTCCAAGAATGGCAGGAGAAGATGGGGGAGTAGAGTACCATCTGCTGGTGGATAGTGCTTATATCAGTCAGGCTTTCCCCTTCATTGTCACCCCCCGGCGTGACAACGGGGCACTCTGTTGGATACCTTTACAGGGGTAGATGAGCTGGCTGCGCTTGTGAGGGAGCTCTGTTGGACCGCCTCTGTGCATGGGGTCGGCGTATCACCACACCAGCACAATCGCTCCCCACAACAGGTGGGTCCACGTCATCGTTGAGCAGGCATTTGGGAGGAATAAGTGCAAGTCGAGGCGCATGAGAAACTTGCAGAACACATGCACCGTCACTTTGGGATCATCTGGGCTGCATGTTGCCTTCACAACTTTTCCCATGGTGCCTCGATATGATGTGATGAACACCCAGATGGATGTCCAAGAGAGGAAGATACCAACGAGTAAGTGGTGTTCCGGCCATATTTTGGCCAAACCAAACACCCCGAGTAATTTGACTGAGTTTCCTCTGCAAATGTTGAGTCAAAAATCAGTGAGAAAACACTTTCTGAAATCTTTGGCAACAACTATACACTGACATGGTTCATACTAATTTATGGGTGTGATAACAATGCAAGTATCCTTTTGCGTGAATGCAGTGAGGCGCCTTTGAAACTAAACAAACTTGGGGGACATTCAAACACACTCAGGCTTGGATGAGTTAAAAAAATATATGGATTTTTGAAGCAGAATTTGTGAGAAAGACACACCATTCAAATGTATACAAGACAAAAAGTTATAATAATAAAACAAGGAAAATGTACATATGTGCAGATTGTATGTCTTCTTTAGTTAGAAGGTAGAAAATAGTCAAATAGAAAGGAGACCAAATCTTTTAAAGGTTTGTGTCCGTTGTCGTTGCGCGTGCCTCACATTCTTGTTCCACCATGCTGCTGAACAACTGGAGGAAACTTTCTCCGATCTTCCCTCAGCGCCCTCATCTCGGTCAGGGACTCTTCGTGCCGCCTCTGGGAAGCAGCCATGGCAGCAGCATCAGATCTCTCAAGGTAGGCCAAGACGTCACCCTCCCTCGGCCGCTTCCGCAAAATCGGGGTGTCGGAGGCTCTGGTGGGGTCTCGAACTGCAGGCGGACTGGCTGAGGAAGAACAAGGAGATGGGGAAGAGGAGCTGGTGGACTGCGCTGGTGAGGGAGCTCTGGTGGGCGACACAGATGAGGTAGCCCCGTCCGCTGCTCGCTGGTGAGGAAGTACTGTCGGGCCGCTTCCGCGATATCGGGCTGTCCGGGGGTGTCGGGTGGGAGCTCGAACTGGAGCTGGACTGTGCTGTGGAAGAAGCGGAGAGACAAGGAAGAGGAAGCTGGTGGGCTGCGAGCTGGTGAGCGAGCTCTGTTGAGACCTCCTCAGTGCATTGGGACGGCCGTACCACCACACCAGCACAACATCGCTCCCGACAACTGGTGTCGGTCCACGTCATGGTTTCCCCCAAGCAAGCTCGTCCATCTCTTTGTAGAATTTGAAGCGGCCAGGCCCCCTTCCCTGTCGACGCAGCGTGTTGTCCTTGACTCTCTTTATATCCTCCACCAGTGTGGACCACTGCGCCCCCACCTTCAACTGTTGGAAGTGCTCCCCGAACTGTTTTGGCAAGCTTCCAGCAATCTCTCCCACCTCCGCAGTTTCTTTTGACTTTCTTCCCAAAACTTCAGCCGCGGTTTCAGGCGATGGATGGACTTAGCAGTTCCTTCGCCCTTTACCTCAGGTGGATCCTCATCAGGTGGATGAGGAACAGGGTTTGCTTTTTGTTAAAACCCTTATTCACAGGTTAGGGGTAATGCTTTTTTCACTGCAATTCACCAGCAGTGGTGCAGTTGGCTTGATATTGCAGGTATCTGAATCATGAAAAAAAAAAATTACAGCACCCAGGGTAAATGACTTTTGAAGTATGTTCATGTCTACAGTGAAGCGCTTCTTAATAACTCACCCGTGCAAGTGCAATCTGCAGAGTGTATGTTGGCAGCCACCATGCCCTGGTAAGGCATGGTCCTGTCCTTGTCAAGGAAAGCAACCATGCTCTGGTTGAGGAAGACTAAAAAGAAAAACACAATGTATGTTACTATGGCAAGCCAAATTGTCATTTATGTACTAAGTTTGACTATCCGGAATTACCATTGTAGATATCAACAACTTCTTTCTGACTAGTCGTAATTACATTTTGAATAGTTGGAGTTTTCATTCAAGATATCTGTAACGTAATTGCGACTAGTCGAAACGACAGATAGAGATATCTGTAATTCAGTTTTGACTAGGCGAAACTGAATTACAGATATCTGCAATGACGTCAAGGAAAACGATGTTCGACTCGTCACACATCTTAAATGACAATTGCAGATATCTGTAATTCAGTTTTGACTAGGCGGAATGGAAGTTAAAGATATCTCAAACGTGGGCATGACGTTTTAGATATCCAGAAATACGTAATTTCCCCATGCCGCCATAATCAAAGAAGAAGTTGGTTCATTCCCGAATGGAATAAGTCATGGCGTTGACTGTAATAGAAAAAAACACCAGAAAATGCCATGAAATTGAACGAGCCCTCACCAAGCGGCAACATTCTAATCTGAACAATGAAGCCTACCCGGAACACGACGACGACCTGCTCCGCTCCCGCCTAAAGTGGGAGGCGGTCCTATAATTTGTCATTACAGATATCTGAAACGTCATTTCGCCTAGTCAAAACTCTAATTCAAGATATCTGTAATTACATTTTGACTAGGCGGAATGAAAGTTACAGATATCTACAATTGTAGATATCTCTAATCAAAATTCCTTTCAGGATATCTATGACTTGATAATGGATATCTACAACGTCATTTTGACTAGGCGTAACTCCAGTTACAGATATCTACAACGTCATTTTGACTAGGCGTAACTCCAGTTAGAGATATCTACAACCTAGTTTCGCCTAGTCAAAACTTAATTTCGGATATCCGAAAAGGGGACTTGTAGATATCTTGAATTAAGGTGAATTAAAGATATCTTGAACTGGAATTACGACTAGTCAGAATCAAATTGTAGATATCTCCAACTGGAATTTACAGATATCTACCAATTCAGTTTGCAGATATCCGTAATTCACATAGTGGATATCCGCAACTGAATTGTAGATATCTGTAATGACAAACCCCATAGACATGAATGGCAAACGTGACGTCATTTCGCCTAGGAGGAACGTGTTTGCGGATATCTGAAATGACAATTGTGGATAGGAGGAATGTAGTTGCGGATATCCGAACTGTTCTTTTTGACTAGGCGAAACTGAATTGCAGATATCCGCAACACATATCCAGTCTAGCAAATTTATGATAATTTGGCTTGCCATATGTTACAGACTGCAACTTGAGTAGTAGGCTGTCAATGAACAACACAAATCTCTGAGGTGAAACCCACCTTACAGCAATCTAAAACCATCCATCACTTCTTCAGTCTCTATCCCACTATGCAAAAAACACGTTATATTGTTTTCTGAGTAGCTGTAGGCCTATCCATTATTATCATCAACTAAACCACTAACAGCAACACTGATTTTTCCCAACTAGAGTTTGGTTTTCCAACCAAAGTAGGCTCAATGTGGATCAATGTGAAATAATACTTGCTGTTTTTTATGACAACAACGCTGTCATTCATAACTCCGTTATTGCAAGCCTTACATTTCAATAATATATTTTCGCCTGTCACGTTTTTATCGAGCCACGAGGGGCAGTAGCAGGCCAGTCATTAGATTAGCCTCTTAAGCAAACTGGCTCGAAAACAAAAAACTTTCCATTGTATTACACAAACAACAAGACCCTGCAATGCATAAATTGGTGTGATAATCAAATGTGTAAGAGGATTTCAAATCGACATTAAAACGATCAACGTCGTACAAATACAAAGAAAAATACATCTCAATTTTACGGTCTACTACTACGGTGGCAGCCATCTTTGTGTTTCTCGATTCCTACTGCTCTCCTCGGTGAACTCTGAGGAGCCCGAGCGGATACGATCAAAAGGGGGGGGGGTGCCTCGGTGATTTCCCACTTTCCAACTCGGGCGTGTGGTGTACGACGCATCTCGAACGCGGCAAAACTACACCAGTCGCCAGACAAGGACGTTATAAGGGATCATCGAGGATCGTGGGAAATGTAGTAGTCTAATCAATTCTATGACTAACCAACTACATGTCCCACAATTCCAGCCGATCTCTGCACCATCCGGGTCTCTTGGCTTCTTGTCTGGCGACTCGTCGCCATTAGTGCAAGCTCGCGACTGCCCAACGTGTTTTTTTTTTTAAGGAAAACTTTGAATTCACACGTTTTCCTGATTTTGGAAAACGTCCAAAACGCCTTGCTTGGGCATTACGTTATCCCAAACTACGAAAGAGCAATTTTTCTGGGGTCTTGGCCCCGCGTCGTGCGCTTTCGTTCACCCCACCACCAGCTGCCGTAGCACTTGAGACGCCGCGATCGTGTCTCTTTTTTTTCTCTGCTTGATTTGTTGTTATTATGTCGCCGTAATGGGGTCTCCGTGTTGGAAAGAAATGCATAAGGGCCTTCGTCGCCTTACCCGCTCTCTCCACAGTCCGCTTTCTTTTAGTGTTTTCTCGTTTGATGCCAGAGAGCTCGGCGGCTCTCTGCCCGGAACTCGGCCTAAGACCACCTCGCTCCACGGGGACAATCATGGAGAAGAACTCCAGCAGCAGCAGCAGCAGCAAGATTCCTCCTCGTTCGAGTTCTACGGGACCAGCGCCCGGCGAGTCTAAACCCAAAGCAGGTGAACATGCGTGTTGTATTACACTGACCACCACTGTACCAACTATGTATAGCCCATGTTATCAGGGGTGTCCATCTCGGGAGGCCCTCTCGGGCCTGGAAGTCACGTCGGATCGTTGTTTGTTTACAACATACGCATGACGTATGTGTTGCTGTCAAGTCCTTTGCAACCCCAATTTGTGTTGTTTTGAATGACGGAATTTTAACTTAATATATATCATTTGTATCTTTTTTTTGTTCTGTTTAATCGACTAATGCATGTATGATGTATTCATGTGAATTAATGAATGCATCAAATGGATTCATAATGAACACAAACAACCCATTTATACCAGTTGGTGAGAGCCCCTTATTAAACGTGCTTTCCTTTCTTGGCTTCACATCTGCTTTCAAGTGCAGCTGTATGCGTATTCATACAGTACATGTGATGTTCCTTTCAGATGGAAAGAATTAATGGAGGCTCCAAGCGTTACAATCCGGAAGCGTGGAGCCACCTGCGGCTAAAAGTGACGGCTTTGCAGGACCACGTCGCTCCAATTACACAGAAAAAACAGAAGTATTCGACAAGAGACCGCCCAGAGAGGTGCAGGGAGACTATATGTAGGTGACTAAGGTGCTACAAGTGGTGGACGACGGGATGAGGTAATGATGTAAAAAATAATAATAATAATAAAAAAAGATATCAAAAACAGTTCATAAAAAGATATATGCATTTTCTCGTTTTGTAGTTAACATATCCCCGCTTCCTCTTTCGATCTCCAGGTAGCCGAGACGCGCCGGGCCGAGTTTAGCCCGGCTCAATATGCTGGACCTAAAAAGATAAGCTTGAACCACCTGCTCAACTTTACCTTTGAACCCCGTGGGGGTAATGGTGCTACAGGTGATGGCCACACAGGCTGGGGCCGCCGGAACAAGTGGGGCCACAAGCACAAGCCCTTCAACAAGGAGCTCTTCCTGCAGGCCAAGTAAGAAGGCTGTCCCTCACACCATGCATGGATCCATTTGTTATAACTAGACATGTCACCATGTGTAAACTTGAGCCAACGCGTAGTATGCTGGATTTTCCATCAGCATACTTGGATTCAAAATTCTAGCTAGCACACTAGCTACGTTGTGTTTTTGGGGCAATTTGGAGGACTCATTAAGATATCTTGGACGCGTCACGATCAAGGACACTTTCTATCAACTTTGGTTTAATTTGGACTAGAGGCATATTTTCAAGGCTTTTTCAATGTTATCAATTACCTAATTAATTTCCAGGTTGATTTTTTTTTTTTTTAAACACTCTTTTCCTATCTCCAGTTGCCAGTTCTTGGTGACTGATGACCAGGACTACAAGGCTCATTTTACTGATCCAGACACTTTGGTGAACTGGGACTGTGTGCAGCAAGTGGTGAGTCTCCCTAACCTATTAGTCATGTGCCTGATCTAAAACGACAACCATAATTGGCCTACCCCCTGTTGCCATACTTAAGACAACGTTGGAAATGCAGACCACTATGGGCTGAAGGAACCGTTCAGTGCCATGAAATGTAGTTCCTGGGACTCAAGTTCCGGATGATTTGAGAGGAAACGTGTCTTAAGTTGTGTTGTTTCTGCAGCGTATCTACAGCCACGAGGTGCCCTCCTGCCCCATCTGCCTCTACCCGCCGGTGGCAGCGCACATCACCCGCTGCGGACACATCTTCTGCTGGCCCTGCATGCTCCACTACCTGTCTTTGGCAGACAAGAGCTGGGCCACATGTCCCATCTGCTACGAAGCGGTGAACCCCAGCGACCTCAAGAGGTGAGGAATCATTTTTAAACCCCTCGTTTTAACCATGTCTCTGACATATAACGCTGTTATCCTTGTGTGGAATTCAGATCATGTGTTGCTTTACCTTAACATTCCTTAATATATAATTGGAGAATAATACTTTTTGCTTTATACTGAGAATATGCATAAAAGCTCAATTCCTAAATGTCATACTTTACATTTATCATATACCCTTTCTTATTTCAAATAGTTTTCCATTTCTTGTCGTTCAAAAACCAATCTGAAAGCATATAAAAATAATTAATCAAATGTAATAAGATATCAATTTATTTTTTAGTGTGGTTGCTATGGAGACGCGGCAGTATGTGGTTGGTGACCTCATCAGCATGCGCCTGATGCGGAGAGAGAAGGGTGCTCTGGTGGCGATGCCCAGCTCTCAGTGGGTGAAGGTGGAAGAACCCGTTCGCTTTGAGGGTGAGGGCCGTCGGGCCAGAAGCTAGGATGGTAGAACCCTAGTAACCGTGCGGATGCTAGGTGGACTACGGCTAGCCTGATCCTTTCTAACATTTCAAAACAGGGATGTTGCGATGTAGACATTAATTGACATTGTCGTCTAATAAGAATTCTGAAATGGTTAAATGTGCAGAACACATTATTTATTAGAAGAACGCTTCAAAAAGCAAAGTTATTTAATAGCTGTGTGGAGGAAGTCAATGGCTTTCAAATCCACTCTTGGTCCGATTCAGACTCTGTTACAGCAGAGCTTCAATGTAAAGCATCTATTAAGTAATCAAATAATCGTTATTATGTCCGAGATAAAAAAGGATAATGCTGTTATCCCATGTTTGGCCAGGCCATTTTAAGGACGACTGAGGGATTAAATATATGTTTTTATATAATAATTGGATGAAATGTGACCTCTCCCTCTACATGTGGTTCTTAAATATGTATCGGCCTTAAAAATTACAAATTACATGAAAATATTTGTGCTCAGCACTATTAATAGTGATGAAGCATTTTTAATTTCAGCTAAGTGTAATGTTATGCTTACTGTATCACATTCTAAATGTTTAGTTGACACAGCGAATACAAGTAAGATAACTACTGTATAGCAACGTTCATCTAGCCTAATTTAATATAAAATATTTGGTCACTGATAGCAGCACCGGCTACGTAGGAGCTTATCGATACTCAGTCTTTAATAATTCAGCCCCGGGGCCCGTTTAATCCCGGGTTTTAGTACCCATCCCTACTCCTGTTACAGTTTTAAAAGGAGATTGAATTAATGCATTTCTGGGTGTGTTTCCTCTAGACCCGGGTTTGAGCCAGTACTCAAAGCTACTGCTGGCCTCTACAGCCCAGGTGCTGAGCCTGGTGGCCGAGGAGAAGGCGGCCCTCCAGCAGCAGCTCAACCAGGAGGGCGACACCCAGTCCTTCTTCATCCAGATCGCCCTGGCCCAGCTGCAGGTGGGGAACGCTCTGCACATCGCCCACCTGTTGAGGGGATTTGCTGTTGGTTTTATTTGTTTTCATGCTCAAAAGCCAACAATAAGCACTCCTTAAGCTTTCATAAGGTGCTGGGCGATCAATCGAATTTAGGTCTCGATTTCGATTTTAGCGTCAAACGATCTCAAAACTAATATTGAGTTTTCTATTTATATTATATATATTTTTAAAACGTTTTATAGAAAGTGCAGAACCACTGGTTACATATCTGTACATCATTTTAGTTTTGAATTTTTTTTTCTTTTTGCCCATTTTGTGTAATTTTAAGTCTAAATTTCAAAGTTCTCAGTTACAAAGTGTTTTTTTGGAGAGACGTGCTGAATAAATAAATCATGTTTTCAAACTCGAAAAAAATTATCGTTTGAATAATCGTGACTTCAAATCGTGATTATGATTTTTCCCATAATCAGGCAGCCCTACTTTCATATGAACAATGTTTTTTTTAATTTGTGCTATGCTGGGCTGCCGTTAAGGTTGTCTTGATTTCCTCTGGTTTAGGAGCGAGAAGAGGCGTTGTTGAAGAGTCAGAAGACTGCTGATGAAAGCCTGGATCTCTCATTCCTCAGTCTGGTGGAAGCAGTCCTCCCTGAGGAGGAGGTGTTCACCACCACCAGCAGCAGCAGCAAGGTTAGTATCTCTCTCTAAATTATTGTGTTCTTTGGAGAAATCCAAAACATGAACAAAAGGGATTGCTGCGGTGAAACTTTTGCATAGCTCTATTCATGCGTGCAGAACATTTAAAAAAACGTTTTTCTGGCCACATAAATACCTTTTTGATACTTGTTCACACAAGTTGAAATATGTGAACAACGCCCGTGTGCCCTCTTGGCTGCCTAGATGGTGCTGCAATACACCTCGGCCTTCGATGACGAGGTGGCAGAGCTCCCCGAGGACGCAGCGGATGAGGGTCCCCAGCCACCAGAGGGCGTGCTGGAGAGTCTGTTGGAAGAGGAGGTCGCAGAGGGGGCTACTGCCGATTCAGACCAGGAGCCACTGGAGGAAGAGGAAGAGGAGGAGATCCCTGCTGACCACAGGGTCGAAGGCGGGCATTCTAAGGGCCCCGTGGCACATGTGCCCTACTACTACTTCTACCAAGGTGATGCTCACAAGCCGTCTTAACGCGTCTTACAGGTTGATATATCGAGTGCTCAGTGCTCAAGCAAAGGTTGACCTGAAAATGGCCCGGTTTTAATGTCTGGCAACATCAGGCATGACCCGAACTAAACCAATGCAGCTAACGCCTGCAGTAGCAAGTAGCAATAGCCACGGAACGGTATACATGAAGCCAAACAAATACATTGCCATGCAAAATGTAACCGTCCCTAAATATAGTTACCGCGCAATTCACATACCAATTTCCACTGGAATACAGTTTGCATGTTAGGCTGCACAGCTTGAATAAAACTTTGTGTTATAACGAAATTGTTTGAACAAATGAAAGTCTTGTGAAATGTAAACAAACTCCTGACAGCCCACCTGACAAATTTGAAGCACACATTGTTGGCCTGTCAGGTTGCAGACCTATTATCTTAAGGCATTGAGTGTTAATTTACTAGAAATCATTCTGATCTGGACTCGGAAACCAAAATAACCTGACACGCCAATCTGGGACACCGTACACCTACTATTATCATTATCTATTATTATTATTATTATTATTATGTATTTGGGACTTGCATATCACCAAATCTCAGCCCATTATTTACACCAGGTATTAGAATCCTTCTCCAGTGTCCAGTTTGATATATCGGATATTGTTCCTGCCAGATTATATGATACCATCGTTTATGGGACTCTTGAGTCAGTTCCCCACGTGTGAAAATGTTGTTTAAAACAAGAAAAAAAAGTTTTCAATGTTCCTCATGATGAAGTACTAAAGGATTAGCCCTTCATTCTGTTTGAACCACATGGACAAACATCTTGATGCTGAGTCATGCTGATGAAACTACATTGGTCATTTTAAAAGAACCCTATTTTACCACTAAAGCCTCACAGTGCTCTGACGATTCCTTTCTCCCTCCTCCCCTGTCTGTTGGTTCAAGCTGAGGACTGCCAGCAGATGTTCCTGCACCCAGTGAATGTGCGCTGTCTCCTGCGCGAGTACGGCAGCCTGGAGGCCAGCCCCGACTCGATCACCGCCCGGGTGGTCGAGACCGAGGGGCACACCGTCACAGAGGTAACGCACCAAATATAGTGCTGTTTAAGTCCTTAACACACCTCCATCTGGAACTGACTTTTTTGGATAACTATATAGAGGGAAAATTATAATAATGTTACAATGATGAAAAAGAATGGATGAATCCCCTAAGTTTATCTTGATTTTTGATTACAAGTGAGGGCCCGTACACACGGGCAAAAACTATCTTTTCCCCTCCGTTTTCCTTTGATGCGTTTCAGGAATATCTCTCCGTAAAGATGGACTCATTGCGAAAACGCATCGAGCTGTAGTACATATTCAAGGCGCTGGTTCTTCACAAAAAAATATAGAGCGCATCCAGCCTGCGCGCTGTATACAAACATTCAGGCGAGGAGATCAAACCTTTTAAATTGAGCAGAAATACTCTTTAATGTTCAGTTAGTAATTACATTTACCAAGGGCCTGTATTTAAAGCCACAAAAATAATACAAATTAAAAAATTCAATAAGTAATTCAACGCACTTCTAACGTCGCCCAGGTGGTGGGGGGGCGATGACCTCATCGTTTGCGTTTCAGGCGTCCACACGAATCCTAACACAAAACCGCATATTTTAATCCACCCTGGAACCCGGTTTCAGAAAAGTGTGTTTTCTGGACGGTCGGGCCAAACGCAAGACTTATGTTGTTTCACCAAAAAATCGGCTCCGTGTGGAGCCCTTCTTAAAGATTGGATCCGTTGTTTGCAGGAGGTGCGGCGGCGTCACCGTTACCTGGCTCACCTGCCCCTCACCTGTGAGTTCAGCATCTGTGAGCTGGCCCTGCAGCCCCCCATCCTGTCCAAGGAAACCATGGATACCTTTGCCGGTCAGTAGGCTTAACACGAATCCTTCACGAGGAGATCTGTACGCTCAAAGTTCTGCTTTTAAGAGCTTGGTTGGCCTTCGAAGTTCTTACACCAACTTGTTGTTGTTAGACGACCTGGAGAAGAGGAAGCATCTCCGGCAGAAGAAGGCGAGAGATGAGAAGCGTCGGGAGCGGCGCATCGAGATGGAGGAGAACCAGAAGCAGGGCAAATGTAAACACCAGCTGCTTCTCTGGCGCATTCTGTTCATGATGCTGGACGGGGGGGGAAATGTTTTGCATTGGAGATGTGTTTCGGGCCGGGGTCGTCCTGCACCTCACCCTCCGAACCCCTGCAGACCCAGAGGTGCACATTGGGTTGGAGAACCTGCAGCAGTTCCCGGCGTTCGGCTCCCCTCCTCAGAACAGCAGTCCCATGGTCCAGCTGGACTTCATGCTGTCCCCGCCGTCTCCTCTGCGCTGCACTCCTGAATCTGGTGAGAGCTACACTCCCAGCGTTCAACGCATGCAGGCCATATCATGGTTATATGTAATGAGTCCATATACTGGTTAATGTAATGAGTCCATATACTGGTTATTGTAGTGAGTAGGGGTGTAACGGTACACAAAAGTCAGGGTACGGTTCATAGTTAAGGGGAAAAAAACTGCTTGTTTGTGAACAACGGAGAATGGCCGTAGATCAGCAGCAATGAAAACACTAATGAACTTGGTTATGGCATTTGCATTTCTGAATTCCCAGACAGGGGTTGTTGACATAGTGTCGAGAGCTGGGTTTGCATAGGTCGTTTTTTTTTCACAGCAGCGGTGATAGTAACACCTGGATGGTGCCTTTTTCAAATGCGTTTGCTAGGGATGTGCATTTCTGGCAAAAATACTATTCGATATTCACTGAGAAGTATTCGAATAATATTCGAAACTCGGAAAGAACCCCCCCACGCACGCACGCACCTCGGATACACACACACAATGACACAGGGAGAGGCTTTTTTGATTTGTAGGAAATCAATCTGTTTATTTTAACAACTGCGCCATCAACATTCAACTGTTGAATGTTGATGGCGCAGTTGTTAAAATAATAATAATATTTATATTTATAATAATAAATAGCAACCTTAATCAGCCCACGTTGAAATAATTGAATTATCAAACAATTATTCACCACCGGAAGTTGTGAAGGCCCATGCAAGTGAACGGAGCGCTCAACAGCATTGAGAAGAGCCATGTAATAAATAACGATAGTCACATTAATTTTTCGATATTCTACGTGACTCTGACTATTCGACGATCTGTGCCCATCCCTAGCGTGTGCATGTTAAAGTGCTGTACGTAGACACGGAGAGCCCTCTCCGTAGCCGGAGAGCCTGTCGGAGACCCTCTCCGTAGCTTACGTGCGCATCCAATATTTTTTTTTAACTATCTCCGTCGACGCCATGGACCTATTGGTCGACGCAACGGAGACGCAAAGGGCTGTGATTGATCCGCTAACCAAATAATTTCCCGATCACTTCTCCGGTTTTGACTTTGACTTAATTACTTTGTACATTGTTTCCTTTGCACCTTAAGGACCAATTAAACACCAAATAAGATTTGAAAAGCTTTGGAAGTTTATTTACAACACTGCTTAAATGGTTTGTAGTCAACATATAAGATAGATCGGGCGGCAAATTGCATTGCGTATCCGACATCCCGACGGAGAGCTGCTGTGAGGGGTCTCCGTAGTTACAGAGTCGGATTACAGAGTCGGAGTAGTATAGTTTGGCTAAACGGTCCGGGTGGAACTTTAAAGTTTTAAATTCCGCATTGCAAAACGAGCCTTTAAATTTGCCATATTAGCACTATGTACGCCAAATTTATGCACCGCAGTACACCTCTGTAACCGCACCGAAGTGCCTGTACCGTGACGGTCCGGTACAAATACGTGTACCGTTACACCCCTAGTAATGAGTCCATATACTGGTTAGATGTAATGAGTCCATATACTGGTTAAATGTAATGGGTCTATATACTGGTTAAATGTAATGAGTCCATATACTGGTTAATGTAATGGGTCTATATACTGGTTAAATGTAATGAGTCCATATACTGGTTAATGTAATGGGTCTATATACTGGTTAAATGTAATGAGTCCATATACTGGTTAATGTAATGGGTCTATATACTGGTTAAATATAATGAGTCCATATACTGGTTAGATGTAATGAGTCCATATGATGGTTACATAGGATAGTTGTTTTTCTACTAAATGATCAGTTATTTTGACATCCCACAATATTCAGGAACTTTGCTGTTGAAAGTTAATTATGTTTAATTATGATTCAATCTGCCATTGAATCATCCATATTCCCACCTGGAAAAACTCAAAATCGCAATGTGTAACATTACAACCAGGTGGTATCTTAAGATGACCTCGAGATATCTCTAGTCAGTGCTGACCAATGTGATTTCAATAATGTTTGTATCATTGTATCACAACCTGTAGCTGACATATTCCACATGTTAGAACGGCTGTACCTCTTTGTTTACAAGAATCGTACAATGGATAGTCCCATACCCCGCCCTCTCCCACCACCAACCGAGCTACACCCGTTAGCATCACACCGTCGCACAAGCAGTCAAGTTGGACGGAACACTGTTATTGATTTATTTGAATTCTGAAAGTGGGAAAGGCTCCATCTTATTCATTTTGACCTTCATTTACTTTGTGTTTTACAGATGGAATAATGTTCCCTTGTCTGAGTGGGCAAAGCGCTTCATCCACAATGGGAAGTGTGGAGGACGACTCTCACTGCCTGTCCTTTGCACAGGTACGTGCTGCTATGATGAAAATATTAAAGTATATAAAGGGCAGGCCGAAAATGTTTGAATCGCCGGATTACCCTTTGATAGTTTTATACAGGTGGAAGGTGGAACGCATTGTATATCGGCAATGAAGGGGTGATTGAAGACTTGTTTTTCCTACGCCAATATTAAAGGCAGTTTGACTTAACTTACTATCAGGACTTAATTTGTAATCAGCGTGCAGCTCTCTGCCTCCTTCAATATATTACTTTTGAAACGTGTTTGACAGCAAAACACCAAATATTTTGATTGTTTGGCACTCCATAGGTGTAGTTAAGGTTGGATTGTGATGTATCCACGATAAAATAATATTGTTAAACAGACCTCTTCCTTGTTCGAATTCGAGCTGAAACACGGGATTCACTTGTGCTTTAAACTTATACATTTTTCAGCATATTAAAGGAAAATATCATCAGTTGATGACACCTTTCTGCTGTGGTCTCTGCAAGCTCCATGTCATTCATGCACGGAAAGATACAATGTGAAGGCAGATATTTCCGTCATTAATGTTATTTTTCTTTTAACTATTCAAATATGAAATATTAAAAAAAACAGTAGATTCTCGTAAGCTTAAAATGATGTATCCGGGCCAGCCCTATATAGTGTGTGTGTATGTGTGTGTGTGTGTATATATATATATATATATATATATATAGCTGTCACTCGCTCTCTCTCTTTCCCCCCCCTCAAACTTCTCTCTCTGGCTGGTCTTTAGATGCTTCGAGATGGAAAGGCCAGAGCTGACGCTGGCACGAAGATGGGGCTTAAGAAAGGTAGTGCGTGTGTCGATAATAGCTTGGCTATAAATATACATCACTTGGCATACACAAGGTTAAACATCTTGGTTTTTATTCTTCAGTTTTGAGCTGAGAGATGCCATGGTTAGTTTAATATTTTTTTTGCCTGAGACCAAGATGATAACTGGTCCTTTTGCGCAGACCATTGACTCATTAATAATTAGGTTTTGTTGTAATGAATTAAAAGGACCACAGACATTTCACCTCGACTGCACCTCACCTCTATAACCTTCTCAGAAGTTGTCTCTAACTGAAGAACTCGTTGCAATTTCCAAATGTGGACTTGATTAAAATAACAGGGTTAAATGTGTTGCTTCAAGTTCTGCTGTCATTGCTCTCTCAATCTCACCATGCAGGCAAATGAGCCATGTTTGCAAACATTTGCTCAACTTCACAATCTCAGATCTGCAGGGAGAGGCATGAGGACATTCTAATTGGCCTGCATTCCATTGCGTTTAGGCTAACATTAGTATGATTCTGGATAAGAGAAATAAATATTGTTATAATATATTTGGTCTTTCTAGTGATCTACATATATAAGACTTGGAAGGGGGAAACACCTGCAGTGCTGAAATATAGGATAACAAACTAAAGTCTCTAACACGGAGGCTGGTTGTGTTAGCTATATTCATGCTCTGTGATCTTATCTGGGAACGAATGGGACAATCCGCGTTCCAAGTATCAGGTTTTATATAAAAGCTGAAGCTGCATAGGTGTGTAAGAGTGGGCATAAAAGAGAGCAACAGCCGCAGTTCCAGCAGATAACCTGCTAGACCCCCGGTGAGTGGAATTTGCTGAGTCGGTCTCGCTCAGGACAGCTCTATATGCGTATCTGGTGCTTTAACGGACAGGACCATACACAAATCAATACCAGCATCACTTGCGCTGGTGAAAATGATTCTCTTGCGGTATACCATACTACAGTTGTCCTGGAAGCCTAACCCTTATTGAAGAAAATGGGATTTATGATTTGGCAGAGAAAACCACTTTGGATGCGGGCGTAAGCCATATGACTATCTGATAGATGTGCACTGTAGCAGAACTCTCTCTGTGGAGGCAGAGGGTGCAGACATTGTATCATTCAAGATCTGAAATCTTCATATCGCACACCCCTAGTGAAAACAAGTTAATTATGCAAGCTCAAGACAAAAACAAGTCTGCTGTTGGACAAGAGAAGAGAATACATTATTTTCTGGTTGTGACAAAAATACAACGCCATGGTCACTTTCTGCTCCTGTATTCAGTCAATCATTGCAGGTTTCAACGTAAGGCTTCAGTATCACCTGACCCATTATCAAATCCACGGTGCTAGCAGCAAGTGAATGTCTTTCTTTTGTCAGACATGCAGCTGGCTCTGCCGGTGCCTGACAGCGAGGGCGAGAGCGACGCATCCGACCGCGTTCCCGTTCCCAGCTTCCAGAACTCCTTCAGCCAGGCCTTCGAGGAGGCCCTGCAACAGATGGACCGCGGGCCAGACGCGCCGCACGTCGAGCTGGTTCGTCTCCTTGGGTGAGTGTTCGCTTTAATCCGGGTTCTCTAATCCCGTTGAAGTGTCGATTCCACCGCTGCTGGGAATGCGCTGATTCTCTGTGCTTTTGTGTTTTCCAGATGACAAGGGAGGAAAAAAGAAGAAGAAAAGCAGAAGATTCTGTTTAGCACGTCCTTGGTCACACAAGTAGAGACACCGACGTTGTTTCACGGAATGCTCATCTCCGATTTCACTGATCGCTCTCCCCAGATCTTTTTTGTCCTTTTCCAGTCTGGTCTGGATTTCAATGATTTGGGTGGCTCATTGGAGCCAGTCTGGAGAAAGGGAACCATTTGTGGACGCTAGCATTACCACTTGGTTCACCTTGCCGAACGAAGCTGGCTGTATGCGGGGGGACAAGTAGTGATGGTGGGGAGGCTCAATGGCATTAGAATGATGCTATTGAGCCAGTTATTTAGGTAACCTTCGACATGGGTACGACGAGGATGTCTGCGATGTATGGGGGTTATGGTAGGGCCAGTCGCGCTGGTATATGCTACAGCAGCCTGAGGAACTCATCAAATGAGGAAAAAAAGAGTTAAACTTCCTTAGTTTAGATTCTTCAACACATCATTGGCCTCAAAGATACTCATTTGTTGGGCAGTGGATTGAATCGGATGCAAAGCTTAAGATGCTTTTTGTTCATGCCATTGTGGGTTAAATCAACAAGCGAGGTGGGTTCAGTGAGAAGGTTCTTGATTTGTTATAGGAAGAACAAGACAACTTGTCTTTGTTTCTTTTTTATATATAATCTTGTCCCTATCATGGGTCATTTTAGTGTTGGTGGATCAGTTTTGCCGAGTGCTAAGCTTATGATGGACATCAAGTGATGGTCAGAGGGAGTGTCCTTGGAGGTTGTTTTATTTTTGAGGGCATTTTCTATCATGGGCCTAATTTGAGCGGTTATTTTGCTAGGGTAGACACTAGCCGGTGTGAGTGATAAAGTATTATGCAAAATCAAAGAAGTTATCTTATTTTTGACACCCAAAAGCTGACATGTGTAGACCCTGTCTAAGATCTGATTAAGTTACGGTCGCCAGAGGGGACGTTCCAGACCAACATGGGCCCCTGGTTTATTACTACTGAAGGCAGGACACGTTACAGTAAATTAAAGATCCGTAAAAATTATTATAGCTGCAAGTTACTGTGCAAATAATAGAATATTTTCTTAATTAGCTTAAACTTTTGTTTTCACGAGATAGCGATCGGTTGCTATACGCTAGACGGTGCAACCGATCCTAGATCCAATCGATGTCGTCCCCCCCCCCCCGTTAGAGTTGCAGGCTGTGCAGAAAGGTGGCTTACGCTCAGCTCTGCTCCCACCCCGTCCGCTGCAACCCGACACGGGACGGGACCAGGTCGGCTAGCTCAATTAGCCAAGTTAGCCCTTCTATTGCCTCGGGAGAATCCAACCAGCACACGTCTCAACCGGACCTTTACATCCGCGGCTCTTGGAGCTTCCCGAGGGACCGAGAGGGGACGGCTGTTGTTGCGCTTGTCGGTTTGAGTTTTGTCTCTAAATGGCGGGGAAAAAACGAGCCGAGGACGTTTTGTCCGATTTACGGGTTCATTGTGGTCCGGGCGTTCGTCCTCGTTAGCTGCTGTTCGCTTAGCCGCAAGCCTGTTTAATTTATTGTTTGTTTTACTCAAATGGATCTATTGGTTTTGGTTGCTTGTCAACTTGGCGAGCAGAGTGTCCAAAAGACTTTGGTCCCCGTGTCTGTTCAATTGGCCTTGTGTTTCTTTGAAACCTGCAATAAATAAGAAGAAGGATTTGAACACTTTGGTTGGCGAATTTTACCGTCAGTGTTTGTAGGCGATCAGATGAAGGGTAGATTAATTTTTTTTTTGATTTTGCTTAATTAAAGGTACCAACCAAGGGTTTGTATTAAAAAAAACCTTAATTTTCGATTTTACCCAACTTTTTTTCAAGGGTTTCTGTTTATTCCAAAAAAACCAGTAATTAAGGGGGGGCACTTAATTCCGTTTTGAATTTTTTCAATTTAAAAACTTGGATTACTCGGGGATTGATTATGAATCGTTTTGCTTGAAGTCCAACCTGACAAACTCAGCACTGTAGAAC
>OLKM01002800.1:0-26094 GCA_900291075.1 Melanogrammus aeglefinus | reverse complement strand
TTTGTCTAAGTACTTATACTGTAATTGATCACGGCTAGACGGATCCACGAAAACAATCAGAAGGTGCTTTCCCCCTGATAGCCGAAATTAGGCCTGGCAGGCTACGTATAAAACGTCACTGCGTTCCTATAAAAGCACATGTAAGAGAGATCTTGCCCACAGGAACATTTCTAATTCGGCCTCATCCATTGCGTTAAGGCAACATTAGCTATTTAATCATGCGAAAGTAGACAAATAATGTGTATATCATATTATCTTTCGGTCCTCTTTATCAAGTGATCTTAACAATATATCAAGACTTGGCAAGGGAGAACACCTACTGCAGTGCTGAAATAATAGGAATAACAAACTAAAGTCTCTACTACGGCGCTGGTTGTGGTTATGCTATCTTCATGCTCTGTGATCTTCTATCTGGGAACGAATGGGACCAATCGCGTTAAGTATCGTTTTATATAAAAGCTGAAAGCTGATTGGTGTTAAGAGTGGGGCATAAAGAGAGGCAACAGCCGGCCCAGTCCCAGCAGTTAACCTGCTAGACCCCCGGTCTATTGGATCTGCTGATCTTCGTCCTCTCCGCTCAGGATAGCTTTGTATTGCCGTATCGGGCTTTACAGCGGACAGGACCCTATACCACAAACTCAATACACAGCATCACCTCTGCGCTGGTGACACAATGAATTCTCTTGCGTAATACCAATACTAACAGTTGTCTGCGAAGCCTAACCTTATTCGACAAGAAAATGGGATTCTATGATTTGGCAGAGAAACACCAGTTTGGATGCGGGCGTTAGCCATAAATGAGTAACTGATAGTATGTGCACTGTAGCAGAACTCTCTCTGTGGAGGCAGAGGGTGCAGACATTGTATCATTCAAGATCTGAAATCTTCATATCGCACACCCTTATGAAAAAAGTTTAATTATGCAAGCCAAAGACAAAACAACTCAATGTCTGCTGTGACAAGAGAACAAGTTCATTTTCTGGTTGTGACAAAAATACAACGCCATGGTCACTTTCTGCTCCTGTATTCAGTCAATCATTGCAGGTTTCAACGTAAAGCTTCAGTATCGCTGACCAATATCAATCCCAGGTAGCAGCAAGTGAATGTCTTTCTTTTGTCAGACATGCAGCTGGCCTCTGCGGTCGCCTGACCAGGCGAGGGCGAAGCGAACGGCATCCCAGATCCCGCTGCTTACCCAGGTGGTCCCAGCTTCCAGATTAACTGCCCTTCAAGCCCCAGGCCTTCGAGGAGGCACTGCAAAACAGATGGACCGCAGGGCCCCCAGACGGCGCCGCCTCATGCTTCGGCGCAGCCTGTCGGTCATCCCTTGGTGAGTGTTCGCTTATAAATCCGGTTCTCTAATGCCCGTTGAAGTGTCGCGATTTCCCCGCTGCTGGAAAACGCTCATTTCCGGTGCTATTTGGGTGTTTTCCAGATGACAAGCCTCCCGGAAGGAAAAAGAATAAAGAAGCAGAAAAGATTCTGTTTAAGCACGTCCTTCTGTCCACAACAAAGTAGAGAACACCGAACGTGTTTCCACGAATGCTCAATCTCCGATTTACACTGAATCTTTCCTCTCCCCAGATTCTTTTTTTGTCCTTTTTCTCACTGTTCTGTCTGGATTCATGCAGATTATTTTGTATCGAGGGTCGGTCTTCTCAGTAATTTCTTTAGTGCTATTAAGGAAATTCAGTGACTCACTTGTGTCAGAAAGGAACATTTGTGACCACTAGCATTTACCACGGTTCACTTTGCGAACAATTAGCAGGCTTAACATGTGCTGTCTGGTGCTCAGCTATAATTATTGACCGCTGAGATGCTCCAATGCCATTAGAAGTGAATGCTACTGCAAGCCAGTTACACATTTAGGTACCTTCAACATGACGACCGTGTATTTTAGAGTGATCTGGATACGAATGTATGGGGGTGTTCATATAATGGAGGCGCAGTCAGCCAGCTGTATACTCTGTCTACATGTCATAACAGCCTAGAGAAACTCATCAAATGAGGGAAAAAAAAGAAGTTAAATCTTTCGTGTAGTGTTTATTTCTAGATTAATCTACTTCACACATCAATGGCCCCAAAGTATACTCATTTGTTGGAGGATGGGTAATTGGAATCGATGCCAAAGCTTAAGGATGCATTTTGGTCCAATGCCATTGTTTAAAATCCAACAAGCGGTGTTCAGTGAAAGGGGTTTTCTTTTCTTGATTTGTTAATAGATAGAGACAAGAACAAACTTGTCTTTGTTTCTTTATAATATAATCTATCCCTATCATGAAGGTACATTTAGTTGTTTGGGCCCTAACATGGATCAGTTTTTCTGCCGAGTGGCTAAGCTATATGATGGACTCTAAGTGGATTGGTCAGGAAGGGAAGAATGTCCACTGAGAAGGTGTTTTATTTTTGAGGGATCTTTTATTCATGCCTAATTTGGGGAGAGTTATACTAGTACCACTACCGTTTGATTGAATAAAGTATTATGCAAAATCAAAGAATGTTATCTTATTTGAACACCCAAAGCTGACATGTGTAAGACCCTGTCTAAGATCTGTATTAAGTACGGTTCGCCACATGAGGGCGTACCAGACCAACAATGGGCCCCTGGTATACTAACTGAAGGCAGACAACGTTACTGTAAATTAAAGATCCGTAAAAAATAATATTATAGCTGCAAGTACCTGTGCAAAATAATAGAATATTTCTTAATTAGCTTAAAACTTTTGTTCACGAGATAGCGATCGTTGCTACGCTAGACGGTCCAACCGATCCCTAGATCCCATCGATGTCGTCGTAGAGTTGCAGGCTGTGCAGAAAGGTGGCTTACGCTCAGCTCTGCTCCCACCCCGTCCGCTGCAACCCGACACGGGACGGGACCAGGTCGGCTAGCTCAATTAGCCAAGTTAGCCCTTCTATTGCCTCGGGAGAATCCAACCAGCACACGTCTCAACCGGACCTTTACATCGCGGCTCTGGAGCTCCCGAGGACCGAAGAGACGGCTGTCTGTGCGCTTGTCGGTGAGTTGTCTCTCAAATGGGGGGAAAACGAGCCGAGACGTTTTGTCCGATTTACGGGTCCCATGTCCGGCGTCCCTCGTTAGCTGCTGTTCGCTAGCCCGCAAGCTGTTAATTATTGTTTGTTTTACTCAAATGGATATATTGGTTTTGGTTGCTTGTCAACTTGGCGAGCAGAGTGTCCAAAAGACTTGGTCCGTGTCTGTCAATGCCTGTGTTCCCTTGAACCTGGCACTAATAAGGAAGAGGCATTTGAACACTTGTTGCGATTTACCGTCAGTGGTTTAGCGATCAGAATGAGTAGATAATTTTTTGATTTTTGCTCAAATAGGTACAAACAAGGTTAGTAAAAAACCTTATCGATTACACTTCAGTTCTGTAATTCCAACAGTATTAGGCACTAATCCGTGATCATAACTTGATACTCGGATTGACTATGAATCGTTTTGCTGAAGTCCAACCTGACAAACTCAGCACCTGTAGAACCTGTTCTGCGTTTCATCTGGTTTAAGGTTGACGACGTTTTCGGATGAATACATTTTAATGTATATCTGCCAGTGGACTTCATCTGCTGAACTGGTTCCACCAGTTATCGACCACTTCCCTCTGAAGTAAACAATCTAAATCCAGAACGCAACACACCGGATATACGCCGGCTGTTTGTTGTCCTAAAGGTTAACCCAACAAGAGTGATGCTGGAAAAGTTCCTTCTGGAACTGCGATGGTCAACTCTAGGCACCGATATCAAAGTCGCTCATCGTCACGATTATCGTGTGAACTACATGTTATGAACGCACAGATCATAACCTACCGTCCGATATGAAGTTATACCCTCATCGGGAAAGTCTTCCGTACCTAACCTGCTGGTGAGTGCGGATGGCTGAACGGTGGCATGGCTTTGTGCAAGCAAGAAGGAAGAGGACATTGGATCAAATAGATGTGTACAAGTCAGAGTTTTGACATTTGTACCAGCTCAGTCATAACGCCTGTTATTTGAGAGCGATGAAAGGCTACTGTTCAGTTAGTATTTTGCTATGCTTCAGTGTATAATCCACAGAGAGATATCAATATTTGTGAAAATCTGTGTTAAGGTAAACGTTGTTGTGTTTTGGCTTAATCATGAGATCATAGATCATTCCAACAGGGCGGTGAAGAAGGTTGTGGCATTGGCACAGGGGTTGCCTCAGCCATGACGGGTTTAAAGCTGTATGTGATGTTAACACAAAGTTAATTTATCTCCCCTCCCTTCTCTCTCTGTCTCTCCCTCACACACACTCACCCTCTTCCTCCTAGTGTGATATGACACCACTGCATGGTTACCTTAGAAACCAGAGCTCCACTGCAGACGGTGGACATCAAGTCGGGTAAGTGATTGAAGCCAGGATGGGCTGGGCAAAGTTTGAACGTGATAACAATGGGGAGGTGTCATGGAGAGAGGACGAATATTTCAGAACAAGCCCACATTGACCGCATTATTGGATCTGGGGAGGAAGCGTGTCAAAGTGCTTGGGCTGTTTGTTGTAGCAATAGAAAATAGCTCACCATTAAGGAACGCTAGACTAAAGAGATTTTCTATCCAATCTAGTATATTGTTGATGTTTGTTGTGCTAAGATGGATCCTCAGACGGGAAAGTTTTGACTTTTCGACGGACATTGTAGAGCAAGATCACTGCTGTCTGGTATGCAAAAAATAAACAAGAGCTTTGTATGCCCCTTTCCTGTCTGACGATCCACCTTGGTGCACCTTGACCTAAGTCACGCTCCTGAGTGCTTAATGACCGTCCATTCAAATATCTTATTTAGTCATGCTTTCTTGGTCTTGAGTCAAGGACTAAACTAAGGGTTGTATGGCACTCCCAAGACAAAGTCTGAACTTATAGCTAGTTAATTGGTGCTATAAAGCGAACTTGGAAGATTGAGGGTGTATCCTTTGTACTCCATGTGTAGGTGGTTCTGGAAGAATGGCTGCTCAGGTGGAGCTCCAGGCCGGGGAGGCAGGAAGAGCGGGTCTGAGGGGTCGCATGCACCTCAGTCCTCTGATTGACTCCAGCAACAAGGGCCTCAGTGAGAGCATTATCATGGACCCTACCAAACCTGCGCCTGGCCCAAAGCCCCGACTAACCCCAAAGCCCTTCGTCCTGGAGAGGAACACTACAATCAAACCGATACTAGCCCCTAAGCCCCACAACAAGGTCCACCGCGAGCCCACCCAGACTGTTAGCTACAAACCCGACCCTCCCATCCCCCCTAAGCCCCAGCAGTCCGCTGTGGGGTCCAAACCAAGGCCGGTGTCCACCAACCCTGGCCGCCCTTCCTCTACCGCAAAAAACTCTGCTATGCAGAGCGCTGGACAAACTACCAAGCCAGTGGTCCCTCCTTTTAAACCAGCACCTCCTCTCACTCAAGGGGACTTCCGCAAACCCACACCTCCTAAACCAGCAGAACGTCAGAAAAGTGACGCTTCTGGATTGTCTTTTTCAAGGAGCCCTAAAAAGTCCCCTGCAGCGGAGTGGTCTGGAACAACCAAGAAGGAGGAAGACAAGACAGGATATACTCCCAAAGCCCAGCGGGGTCATCCATGACCAGGGCTAAGTCTATGGGATTCCTCAATCAGCTCAGCCAGGAAGAGAAGCCAAAGGAAACCAAACTACAGTCGGTGGCCCTCCGACCTCAGCCCAGAAGCTCGCGGTCGAGGCCTGTGTCGGCCATCTTCCTTCCCTCCTCTTCTCCAAACCCTGAGCCCCCAGTCCTTTCTCCACGCTGGGAGGGGCGACGTCCCCTCTCGGCCGACCTCACCGCGAGGTTCGAGTCCGTCAACCTTTCCCTGCATCGCAAGAACCCACCGGCGGACAGCAAGGAGAACACTCCAGAGCTGAGGACGCCAACTGAGCCTGGACAGAGACCCCCAGATCCGGAGGGGACCACACCGCCCTCTCAGGCTGCTGCCAAGCCCCTCCCCTCACAGACGGAGGGCATGGAGAAGAAGAAGGTTGTGGAGGTCAAGAATGAGGAGTATGGGGCTGGGGCGTCCAGCATCAAGAGACGTATCAGCCTTCTCCTGGATTCCTCCTCCTCTTCTTCTTCACCTTCAACGGGTGCCATTGACCAGGGTTCCACTCCTCAGCCAATCGCAGAGCCAGAAGCAGCAGCAGCAGCACCGGGTATCAAGCAGCGAATCAAAAAGCTGACTGACGACGTACCTTCCGCCCCCAGTCCTCAGACTAAGCCAACGGTCAAGCCTCTACCTCTGGACCTGACGACAAGGTGGGCCGTCACTTTCTGTTGGCACTCGATTCACGTCTCCTCCCGAGAGAATATCGATCATGCCTGGTTTATGCGTTGTGTAACAATTATCATTTCCCCCCAGGTTTATATCTGAAAGGTCGACCGACCTTGGCAGTCCCTCCCTCGGTGAACCAGAACATTCTTTCAGGGCTGACCGAGATCCTCAGCAGAGGGTAAGAGGGATCTAACATACATCTTTAGATTGAGTTTGTTATAGTCTGATGTGTATGTGCTGTCTCAACCCTCAATCAGTCAGCACTGGTGGTTCTAATCCGCTCTCAGCGATGGTGTGAAGGCCATTACGAGATACATTGTTAAACTCTAAACTCATCAGCAAAACAAAGTTAGTTTTGCTGTTCAGATGATAAGCTGTATCTTAATAGATATATTCGTTGTTATCTCACCAAATTAACTTTTGGGTTCATATGTACAAAGTGTTATTCAACTTAAGAGGAAAGTGAAGTATTACAGTGTTTGCTATGGCCACACATTGGTTAACCTTTTTGAGAAAAGGTTCTCCCCGGGGTACCTGACATAGCATGACATAGTGCTCTGAAAATGATCACTCCTGAAAGTGTAGACAGTTCTGAAACCCTAGACTGCAGGTAGAGTGAACACCATGCCTGCTGGCGGTTTGGTTTATGAAACGCAAGTGAGGGAAGACGGCTGGGAAAAGGTCAACACTGAATGGCTTTGATTTCTACCTTTGGAACCACACCCTGCGTTAAGGCCTGCCCTGTGTAGAGCCACAGAGGAGAGGTGATATGATTACCAGCCTGATATTTGTACACTTTGTCTTTTCCATTCCACTGTTGCACAATGCACTTTCAAGTACGTTTCTGTCAACGTTGAATGTCCCTTTCAGAGACCTACTGTGGGGCAGAACCCAAAGCCTCCTAGCTGGACATGTGGTTCCATGGAGATATATTTCCAAGCAAGACCTTGAGTGAAATACTAGGATGTAAGGTAATGGGATAGTGGGTTAACCCACTATCCCGGACAGGGGTAACCTGTCCAGCTTACAGACTGAAACATAGAACTGTGTTGCCTGTTGACCTATGAAATCAGCTAAGAAATGACTTTCTTACTGGGTCTTTTACTTTGCACTGAACGTTTAGTTCAGTGGAAATAAATCAAAATGCTTTTTATGTGAATGTTTTGTGAAAATATTTTGTGTTATCTGTGTATATTTAGTATACACAGATAGGACAGACATTTGTTTGATTTGTTAAGAGGCAAGAATGCTTGTTTATGGACATCCCCAAGTACACGATTATGGGAAATATATGCAAAATCTCAGTAATCACCGCTAGAATGTCAAGGCAGTCCACTGTGCTCGATGATGTCAGGCTCACAGCTTTTGGGTCTTGGAAGTGGTTCTTCCAAGAGGAGTTAACTGTAAATCATTTTCTCCAGGTTATAGAAAGCATGTCTGACGTTGGAGTCTCTCAGCAGATACATGCGGTTCAAATCATGAAAATGCTGCGTGCATGCTGGCTGCATGGTTTGGTTGCGGTTCGCAAGAAGTCTGTTCATTTCCAAGCAATGCAGTGTAGTGCCTCCTTGTGTTGTAAATGGTTGGCATCGTTCTCGGGCCTAGCGCTCCAAATCCTGCACTAAGACGCATCTGAAACCAGGCAGTAAACCTGACCCGGGCTGAATACCCTGTGTAGTGTTCCACACAAACCAGTAAAGGGTTGCGTGAGAAAATGTTCAAGTCAATTTTCTACGCAATTAGTATGTATAGTGCATAACAGGGGTTAATGCCATCATTATAATCATAATTGTAATAAATTATAATCCTGTAATCATTGTAATGGATGTTGATGAGATGGAGGGGGGTTATTCTTTATTGTATCATATAGTGAACAACACTAAAGTGAACTGTAGTGATAAAGTGAACTAAACATATTGAATGTATTTATCGTATTTTGTGTTTGAGTCGGGTTTTGGTTATTCAGTTGAACCTGTCAATCAAATCTATTCAGATTCAAACATAGCTTGTCATTATGCAAAATCTATTTCATAGATCATTAGTACCATCTGTAGTTGAACTGACCTTGAGTAATAAAAAAAAAAAAATGGAACTTTTAACATTTAATTACAAAAAGGTAGGGTTGGGGGGTAGGCTAACTGTTGCTACGTATTCACCAGGTCAAAGAGCCGGCTGTCAACCCCGGTGACCAGAAGAGAAAGACGGAGCCCGCTTCTCCCTCCATCCCCGCCGGGTCGGACACGGGACCGTCCTCTAAAGACGGCCGACACGGCGGCGAGACGCAGACGGTCCGGGCGTCGCTGTTCGAGAACACGATCGAAAGGCGCAGCGTGCTGGTGGTGGAAGGCGACGACCCCAAAGAGCCGGTCGCGGTTGCGGTCGGGTCCTCCGGCCCCCGAGGGCCCGCGGAGGACGACGGGACGCTGGTCACCGCCACGTACCGGGAGCCGGAGTCCCCCACCGGCCTGCTGCGCGTGTCGCACTCCTTCGACACGGTGCCGGCGGTGGAGGGCAGCAGGGCGGTGAGCGAGAGCCTCCCGCTGGCGTGCCTGGAGGACAAGGCCATGACCCTGCGCTCCCGCCGCTCAGACGTTGGCCGGGGGTCCGCAGCGGCCAGGTCGGCGCCGGAGCACCAGCCGGCCCCCGTTCAGGGAGGGCCCGCCGTTGGCCTGGAGGTGCAGCCGCGTTACCTGAGAGTCGGAGCGCTGCCCAAGTGGAACGCCGCAGACACAGAGCGGGAGGACGGGGCCGGGGGCAGGCCAACGGCTCTCGAAGCGGAAGCGGAGGAAGCGGCCCCCAAGCGTCTTAAAATGCTTGGGACGGACGACCAACCCAAACCAAAGGCGACGTACTTTGCACTGACGGGACAAATACAGGAGGCTGCAAGTCCTGGAGACAGTGGGCCGGACAGATGGTTCGCCAAGGCCGAAACCCTGGAGGACCCTCCACTGCGGTCTGGGCCCTCGTCCTCCCAAGGGAGGAGCGGCCCAATGAGGAACCCTTCGTTTGAGGAGGTTCTCAGGAAGAACCAAAGTCCAGCCGAGGAGCCGGTTCGGGAGCCGCCGTGGCCCATGCAGGTGACCGAAGAACGGATGGTGGAGATGGAAAGACAAAGGGATCAGAGTTGGAAGGCTGAGAGGAGGAAGACCAGGACAGGCGAGCTGGAGATGCTGAGACAGGTGGAAATAGAACGGCATCAGCATTTAGAATTTGCCCGCATGAAGGAGAGGCAGCGAGAGCTTGACCGGCAGGGCCAATTGGCGTTTGAGAAGGAGAGCCTGCGGGAGATTGAGCAGCAGAAGCAGGCGTCGCTGGACAAAGAGCAACAGAGACTACGGGCTCTGGAACGGGAGAAGCAGCAACTCATCGAGAGAGAGAAGCAGCAGGATTTGGAAAAACAGAGAGAGGTGGAGAGAGAGAGACAGCGCAACCAGGATCGACAAAGGGAGCTTGACAAGGAGAAGAAGCAGCTGGAGATTCAGTGGGAGCGTCAGCAGCATGACAAAGATTTGGAGAAGATCAAGGAGATGGAGAGGAGAGAGTTAATGGAGTTTGAGCGACAGCAGCAGGCGGAAAGGAGACAGAAGGAGAAGGAAAAGAGGAAGCAAGAAGAAGTGAACAAAATCCGACATGCTGCCATGCAACAACAAGAAGAGAGACGGAGAGAACTAGAGAGACGGAGGGAGATGGAGAGACAGAGAGACCTCGAGAAGGAGGCAGAGAGAAAGGGGGAGATGGAGAAAGAGAGGCAGAGGGAGATGGAGCGAGAGCTCCAGAGGGAGGCACAGAGACTGGGGGAGCTAGAGAGACAGAGAGAGCTAGAGAAAGAGAGACAGAGGGAGACGGAGAGACAGAGGGAGCTGGAGAGACAGAGGGAGCTGGAGAGACAGAGGGAGCTGGAGAGACAGAGGGAGACAGAGAGACAGGGTGAGAAACTACGGCAGGCTGCCATACAGCAAGAAGTAGAGAGAATGAGAGATCTAGAGAGACGGAGGGAGATGGAGAGGCAGAGAGAGCTCGCGAAGGAGGAAGAGAGACAGAGGGAGCTAGAGAAAGAGAGACAGAGGGAGCTAGAGAGACAGCGGGAGCTAGAGAAAGAGAGACAGAGGGAGCTAGAGAGACAGAGGGAGCTAGAGAGACAGCGGGAGCTAGAGAGACAGCGGGAGCTGGAGAAAGGGAGACAAAGGGAGCTGGAGAGACAGAGAGAGGTGGAGAGACAGAGAGAGGTGGAGAGACAGAGAGAGGTGGAGAGACAGAGAGAGGTGGAGAGACAGAGAGAGGTGGAGAGACAGAGAGAGGTGGAGAGACAGAGAGAGGTGGAGAGACAGAGAGAGGTGGAGAGACAGAGAGAGGTGGAGAGACAGAGGAAATCTGATTTTGAGAAGGAGCATCAGAAGCAGCTGGACTATGAGAGACGGGAGCTGGAGAAACAGAGTTTAAGGCAGGAGAAGGAGAGGCGGCAGAGGACTGAGTCGGAGGCGGCGGTGGAGATGGAGAGGCTTCAGCTCCTGGAGCTGGAGGAGAGGAAGAGGCTGAGGGAGAAGAGAGGGAGGGAGGAGGCTGAAAAACTACGGCAGGTCGCCAAGCGGCAGGAGTCGGAGAGGCAGAGGTTGATGGAGAAGAAGCGGAGGGAGTCTCAGGAGCAGCTAGCACTGGAGCCATCACCTCTCAGGCCCAGGGTCCTGGATCTGGACTCTGTGTTACGAGACGACCCGTATTCCAAAGCCCCTTCCCCCCAGCTGGACGCTGCGGCCCGCTGGAAACGCCCCTCCCCTAGAGCGGAGGAACCCTATAAACCAGCCATTCTGGACATAGACTCCTTCACGTCACAGTCCCAGCCCTCGCCCAGTAGAGAGGCCCCCCTCCAGTTCCTGGACCACTCACAGCCCCTCATCCCTGAGAGGGACGGTATCCACGACGTGCCACTGGACACCTTGAAGGGGCGGCTGAGCCCGGAATGGGTGCCCTCCCCCCAGGACCCGTGGGAGCTGATGCCCGCCACGGAGATGTCTGTAGACCCCCCCGCCGGACCAGACACCCCCAGGGGGGCGGCCGGCGGAACCATCCTGGAGCAGCTGCTGTACCGGCAGGGGGAGCGCCGGCCGGAGGCGCGGAGGCGCTGGTCGGCTCTGGTGGACGAGCGCCCGCCCTCGGGCCACACACTGCAGAGGGACCCCTCGGACGCGGCGGGACCCGCCCCGGAGCAGGTCTGGTTCCCCAGGGTGGAGGAGCCCCCCGCCCCCCGGGCAGAGCCCCGCAGCCAGAGGAGATCACACGGGTCCAAGGTGAGGAGCAGGCCAGCGTGGTCAGAGAGCTCAGAGCAAACCATTAGCTGGCGTCTTGAGGGGTGTTCTTTTACCGTTGGCGGATTCCAAACACTTCATCCTATTTTTCATTGAATCATGTCATCATTCATAGACACACTTAATTGGTTTCTTATTACTTTTCTAATTATTCACCTGGCTGTCGACAACTCAGCCAACATAGAACCTATGAACTGAATGTAGTTAAAATATTTCTTCTGCTTATTTAAAAACTGTAAATCAAGTTATGTGAAATGATCCAATAGCTCAATCTCATCCTGTCTATAAAAACGACTATGGAGATACTAATGTTTTAAGCACTCGTTTCCCTCGACTAGGGACAGAATCAAACCCTCACACGTGTCGGTTATCGGGTTTCTTAAAGCCTATCAACACACACGTTTCCAATCTCCTCCAGCTGGATTCGGTTAACGTTTGGGTCTGATGTTGCCGAACAGACCGAACTTAAGGGAATTTGTCCATGGCTCATACTTAGGTCTAGAGTCTAGTCAGGTAAAATCCCATTTTTTGTTAAAGTATATCGGAACAAATATGTACGACAGACCAAAGTGCATCCAGAATCAATAACCTGTAAGCTGTTCACTGGTGTTTTCGTGCTCTTGACCAAGAAGATGTACAATTAACGTTCATGCAGTCTCTAAAATGCTGGGCTCTCCCAAACCGCATGTGAGATCAAAGATAAACTACTTTACTTCATGCATACATATCCCAGTAAAAAGAGAAGGAGGTAGGATACTGTTGGAATATATGAATGGGACATATGAATATATTTATTGCGTGAAGGATTTGGGTTTGGTGTGCTTGGCAACATTGCGGCTCAAGCCTTAACTGTGTCTGAATATCCTGATGAACTCGAGAAAACCTGACTTTGAATTGGTGGATCTGTTTGTGGACTATTGGGTCTGTACTAGTGGAAGATTAGTGACAAAAGCGTAGAAGTGTAAAAAGTGTTAGGTTCAGATTACTCACTGGTCACTTTTTGATTAATGGAGAAATTCAACTGTTGGTTATCAACAATAACCGTTGTTGACAACCAACATACGGTGTGATTGGAATCATCCCGATCTCCAAGTCTATTCCTGAGCTCTGTGTGTGTTTTGAGATAATGACCCGCCGTCCCCTCCTGTCAGGAGCTGAACCGGCTGCGGTCCCGCAGCGTGTGCCGCCGCTCCGCCCCGCCGGAGGGCCCGGTGGAGGTCAGCCTGTCCAGGATGAGGAGCCGCAGTGCTCACAGGGAGGGGGACCGTCCAGGCTGGGTGAGTGCGGGGCCCGCCTCCCACCTTAAGAAGCTACCGTGACCTCTGGTTCCAAAGGCCTGTCTGAGCACGAGCCTCGTTGGGTCCTGTTTGAGGCTTCTCCCCTTACCATAGCAAGCCGTAGGTTATTTGAGGAGGCTCTTATTGGCACATTGTTGGGGTAGGAGGCGGTGCTTAAGAAAACCTAAATTGCTATGTCTTTTGTTCTATGTCTAACACGTCAATGTGCTAATACAGGGGTCAAGTGTGTGTGTGTGTGTGTGTGTGTGTGTGTGTGTGTGTGTGTGTGTGTGTGTGTGTGTGTGTGTGTGTGTGTGTGTGTGTGTGTGTGTGTGTGTGTGTGTGTGTGTGTGTGTGTGTGTGTGTGTGTGTGACCAAGGGGTAGGCAAGAGAATTGAAAAGATGCAATTGCTAGCCAGTAGGAAGAGGTGTGCAGACGGCTCACGCGGGAACGTATTCACTTGACTGGTGACTAACATCAGTGGCATTCTGTCACACACACACGCACACACAGAGCATGGAAACCGGCTTTGAACCATCTCCTCAACCCTGTAATTCAGGGTTTGGACAGTCAAACATGACGGTCCGTGGTCTCCAGACGCTCTGCGTAGCCAGCAGCCAGCCGATGGCTCGGGGAAATGCTGTGTGGCAGCGCGTCCTCTGAATGACTAATGACCTCTGGGAGGTAAACACTGCGTCAGTCCTTACCCTGGCCTCCTCTTCCTGGATGGTTTTCTTGGCTCATGACTTAAGCGTTACACACACACACACATTAGTTTGAAAGGCCATGGATCATGCTTGCCCAACGCCCTTGGCAGTCTTCTTTGATATGTTCCATGACGCTGCATTGACAAACCTCTTTGACAATGGGGGGGAGTGAGAGAGAGATTCCCTCTCTATCTGCCTTTGTTAGGCTCACAACACCGTCCCTCAGCTACTGAAGGGCACACTTTGCTGTCTCCCATCAACAAAACCCCAATGGTTTAATGGTTCTAACGATTTCATCTTCAGGATTATCCTGTGGTGTGAGATGTCTTATGATTGGGTTTTAATTCCCCAAAACTGATTCCATTCCATTCCACCATTTGAAATTGCAAAGAATAAACATTTCGTAATCTATATTTAATCGTGAAAAATCTTTATGATACGTTATCTGAGTGCCGAGTACACAGTGTTTGGCTCGCAACGCAGGAAAGAAGATCGGAGCCACACTGACCGATACACACAACAGAAGACGTAGCAGAAAAAGCTAAACTTTGATGGATTGGCAAAGTAGAGAGATCCAAGTTAACTCTAGACGCAACATTTGCGGTCCATTTTCACGTAATCTCTAGCACTTTGTCTGTAGTTATTTTAGTTATTATTGATTATGGCCACCAGGTTTGGATGATGGCCGCTACAGACACATCTTTGATTGCCAGACGAAAATTGAGAGTTCCGGTTTTGAGATCAAGACTTGGTTTTTGGGGAATGGAATCGGTTAGTGTGTGGGTGCTGTCCACACCCTTAACGACCAAAACAGTTAAATGTGTCTTAATTTATCGTTGTCTGTGGTCGCTCATGTTTTCTTCATCTTAAAAATCATCTAGTGTATGCAAGGCGTTACTAGCTGTGCATGAAAACACTGGTTAGGTAATTATGGGGAGAATCATGTAGCCACTAGCGCCCCCTAGTGCTCACAAAACACCTCAATTCTCTCCTCTTCCGTGACACTTTCGGAGTGAAACAGAGTAGGACCCCTCCTAGACTGATGTAAATCCCTTCTGGGCTGAGATGTTAGGAGAAATTTGAAGACCTCATGAAGGGACAATAAGTAATAAGCTGTAGTCTTATGCTCTGCTCATGCTGGCTAAAATTGTTTCAACATCTTTTTAAAAAGAAAGTGGAAGAAACCACAGTTCCCAAGAATCCCATCCCGACACTGAAAGAGACTCAGGCTCTCCTTTAGCCTTACTTCCCGTCTGGATGCGCGCCGTGTTTGCATAGGTATTCTACCATGTGACCCGGCTTCCCTTCCACCTAAATCACATGGAAATCAGGCAGTTTGGAGACCCTCACACGCAGTCCCTGTAGATGTGCTGAGTCGGGGCGTTTCCCTGCACTTAACCTAGATCCAGCCTCCAACGACAGCGCCGGGAAATCAGTGACTGAACAGAAATGCACGGCTCTATGAGAAACGGTCACTGTTGTTAAATGACTGGCAGTGAGCGGGAACATGGGTGAGAAGTCCAGCTAGTATCACGTCCGTAGCCTAACCCTGACTCATGTATCTTGGGTAAATGACCCTTAAAGAGACACACACACACACACACACACACACACACACACACACACACACACACACACACACACACACACACACACACACACACACACACACACACACACACACACACACACACACACACACACACACACACACACACACACACACACAGAGAGAGTCATGGAAAAATCCATATGTTTCCTTTTAATCATCTAAAGCTTTGTTTTCTGCTCCTTGTATTGTCTAGCCGCCCTACCTTTTCCCAGTGTCATTTAAATGTTAACCTTTGTGCTTGGGCTAAACCTGTCACAAGGGAGAAGGCATCCCCTCATGCATTGTTCTGCTTAATGGGTTAACATTACCTGATTTGATTATTTACTGTATTTATCTGCATTGTGGGGAGGATGTGAAACTGGTTAAATAACTGTATTCTGGAATCACTCTGCTAGAGAGCAGTCTAATGTATGGATGTAGAAGTCTCATCTGTCCTAGAGACAATATCTCTGGAAGAAATTGCCACGACAACACTCTAGCACCGACTCAAGCTCATTTTACTGTGATGGCCTCATTTGACTGGGGCAGCAAGCCTCCACCGAGCAGCGACAGATTGAAGGTACAAGCAAATTTCTTAATGGTTTTCTTGGTGTGTGTATGTGTGTGTGTGTATGTGACGGTAACGTTGTGTACTACAGTCATTTCCACATGCATGCTGTCGCATGTTATCCTTATTGCATCAAACTTTTACGGTTATTTAGCTATGAATGCAGTGTTACGTGTTTTACTGAAGTATTAAACACATTGAATCCAAACCAAAGGTAATAATGAGACCTGTATTAAGTCTATCTGTTGTTCACAGTCCATTGGCCTGTGTGTGTGTGTGTGTGTGTGTGTGTGTGTGTGTGTGTGTGTGTGTGTGTGTGTGTGTGTGTGTGTGTGTGTGTGTGTGTGTTGTGTGTGTGTGTGTGTGTGTGTGTGTGTGTGTGTGTGTGTGTGTGTGTGTGTGTTGCTCTGAGGAGACCTGACATGAGAGACTGCCAATACCTACTCATGAATCTACAGGAGCGCACCAGCAGGGGGCACAGACGGGAAGGGCAAAATACTTTATTGTATAAGTCTGTGAGGTCTGTCATGCTGCCATTGTTTTCTTTGGGGACTGCGTCGGTTTGAGCAGTTTAAGTTTGACGGACTGACACCGACACAGAAGGACCGAACTGAAGGGGGGTCAGAGAGGCTCCGAGCTGTCCTGCTGGGTCAGTTTGCATGACGCCCGGAGAGATTTGTATAAGCAAACTCTTTTTAAACGCTGTGATTCCTTTTGTTTAAACGCGCGTCTGTGGTGACGACAGAGCGGTTGACAGGTGCACACAATCTGTGGGTTGGCCTGCGTTGTGCGCCCTCTGTACCTGTGCTTTCTCTGGTACATTAGGGAGCTTTATCCACACCTCTTTGTGTCTTTCTCTCTTTCGCTTTGTCAGTCTGTCACGCCTTCAGCGACGTCATCAAATAATTCATGGATCAGTCAGTGTGTTTCCTCTCTCTCTGTCTGTCTGTCTCTGTTACCCCCTCGCGTGTTAGCTCTTACCGGTCCTCACTTACCCAGCCAGGGAGAATCTACTTTCTCACACTGCAGGAGTGCAGGCAGACGAGCAAGAGCACCGCAGCACATATGTCAGCCCCTCCCCTCCCCTTCCTCTCACACTGAATCAGGGACCTCCCCTTCTCACTCTTTCTCTTTTTCTCTCACTGGCACATTCCCTCCCTCCCGCCCTCCCTTCCTCTCTCTCTCTCTCCCTCTCCCTCCCTCTTCCTTCCCTTCCTCTCCGGCTCCACTCTGCGCTCTCCCTCCCAGTTTCTCCGTGTGTGTGTGTGTGTGTAGGACTGTGAGTCCTACAGCGGACGGTACAGGACGCCGGGGAGCCCACGGCACTCTCTCTCTCTCTCCCCATTCACACACCTGCCTGTACCTGCAGTGGATCAGAAAGGAGGAGGCGGAGGAGAGCGCGTTTCTGTTGAGTCATTCCTGTTCCTCTGCTGGATTGCCCTGTCCCCTCCTCCCCGTCCAGGTTGTGCTGCGTAGCTCTCACCGCAGCGCTCTGCGTGCGTCCGCTCTGCGCACCACACGTCCCCTCTGGGATCAGGAACGAGCCGGCCGGCCGACCCGTCTATCCGCACACGTTTCCTCGCCGCTGCGCAAACGCGGTCGCGGTCACGGTCGATCGTCTACTTTGCCGCTTGTTCTCGGGACTGCGTGAGAAGGCCACCCGACGGGATGCTCCTGATTGGCCGCCCGCCGCGCCCGTCCCACTGAGGGGCGCCCACCCCGTGGGCGGAGGACCTTGTTATTTGCATAGCCGGTCAGTGGAGCTCCGTGTTGGCGCTCGGTTTGTTGGTTCTCCCCGCACCTTTTTGTGGTTTCCTGCTGAGCAGCGCTGGCTTCGTCTTCGCCAGGTGGGGTGAGCCTCCAGTGTGGACGTGGTTGTCGAGTCCCGTGGTGAAGGCGTGACGGCATCACCTGTCCCCTCCCCCTACCAGTGCTCTGAGGCGGTTGCTCTGTTTGTGCTTCAGCACGACGCCATAGGGCACCAAAGCGTGAAGAACGATTTCTGGGCCGAGCAGTGATTTCAGTCTGTTGAGTGGACGAGGGACCCTGAGCCACCTCACCTCAGCCCACTACGGTGGGCCCAGCAGGATCATCAGTCGGCGAGTTGGGGAGGGGGCAAGGCGTGGACTACTGATTACTAGCAGCAGGACCGGCCTGCAGAAGGGCCTGTCGAGACGCACCACTCCGTAGCCCAGAGGGGGGGTGTGTGTGTGTGTGTGTGTGTGTGTGTGTGTGGTGTGGTGTGTGTTGTTGTGTGTGTGTGTGTGTGTGTGTGTGTGTGTGTGTGTGTGTGTGTGTGTGTGTGTGTGTGTGTGTGTGTGTGAGGGGGGGGGAGGAGGGGGCTTAAGTGCTGTTCATCTGGATCTCCTGAGCTAGCTTAGCCATGACCTCACCGTCTCCCATGCAGAGAGCCGCACAGGGAAGGGGCAACCAACCCTAAAACAGAGCAACACCCGACAACCTCACGCCACATCTGGATCCAGACAAGACCACCAAGCCCCTTTGCCCGTGCCCCCAAACCACCATGGACTACCTCGGGGACAAGCTGACCGTGGCCCACTCCCACCTGACGGGCTGGGTGGGCAATGTGCGGCGCTCCCTGCAGGGGGCTCTGAGCGCCGTGGGCGGCCCCCGCGGCGACGAAGGCGGCTTCAAGAGGACGAACTCCCTGCGCTCGCTTGCCTCCCGCAGCCGAGAGTCGTTCCGCCGCTTCTCGCTGCGCAGCCAGCAGCGGCTGTCGCTGCGCCGGCGCACCACGGCGCCCAACACCCCCACCGCCGTAAGACACACCACACGTCAACACCAGAAACACTTCCCCCCCCCCCCCCCCCCCCCCCCCCCCCCCCCAGGCACAGGCTTCGTGGGGGAGGGGGGGCTCCACACGTACTTCTACCGGAAACATGTTTAAGACAGTTTAACATCCGCAACGTTCTTAATTGTAGTTTGATCAGTGAGATGCTTTGCTGTCCGTCTTTGGCAGGTACAGGCGAGTCCCCTTGCCGTAGGGTGTCTGACGTTGGTGTGCGTCATCGTCTCTGTTTGTGCTGCACGGAGGAGCCTTTTATTTATTGTGTTGTGGTGCGTGGATCGCTGTCTCTGCACTGCACTGTCCTCCACTTGTCCTGACCTCCTGTCCTGTTTGCTGCCGTGCATCCCAGTCGCTGCTCTGCTTCCTGGATCGTGTTGCCGGTGGTGACTAGGGATGGAATGAAGAGAGGACAAGGTCGATGGTCAGTCTTTTTAGTGGCAGCATACAAGACAGGTTAGGCTGGTGGCCTACAAGAGGTGCTCGGCAGCAGCAACTTATTTGCGAGTATTTCCAGATGTTTTGAGCGTTGTGTCAAATCGTTCCGTTAGTCCTGAGTTGCTACGGTGAGTCAGGTAAGACCACGATCGATTAAGACTGTGTATGATTAGATTGCATTCAGTTTTTACCATTGGTGTTTTTACGACACCAACGGTCAACAGGGAGGGGCTGATAACTTATCTGTCAGCCACTCCTTGACTCGCGGTCCCTTAGATTCAAGGAACATGTCGCTTCTACTGTTGGGCTTCTGAGGAACTCAGCTGGTAGGCCCAACGGTCCTCTACTCCTGCGATGTTAGTCTTCTATATAAACCAAGTGGACTTCAACTTAGTCCCTAACCTAAGACCCCCCCCAGCCCAAAATAGCCCCATAGTCAGACTGGGGTCCTTCCTAAGTCTAAGCCGAGTCAGGTCTTTTGCATTCCAAGTCCATACTGTTATGCTCTGCATTACGACAGGATTTGCTTCCCTCCGTATGTTCCAAGAAGGTATTGCCGTTTGTTTTGTTACCCAAGCTGGGATCAGAGGTCAGCATGTAGATTAGGCCTCAGGGGACTGCTTCTTTAAATCATCTCCTGGATATTGCCATCGATCAGACTAATGTGCAGGGGAATGGTTTTCCTCTTTGGCAGACTCAGCAGGGAGTACATTGATGTAGGCACTTGATGTTGAACAACGTGTTCCAGCCTATGGATTTTTGGGCAGCCACATTAACAGGTCAAGTCAGATCTCCTTGACGGTACCTCTTTGAAATGATAGATTGTCTTTTAACGATTATGGTTTTATTAACTTGCAACTTTCATACAGTTTCCCAAATCATTAAGCTTTTTTGGATTTAAGACCATAATGATGACAAGACCCCTCACCTTAACTGCTCCCAAAGAGCTGGCTAACGCTGTGTGAATGTGTGTATGAATGGGTGAATGTGAGTCAATTTGTGTAAAGCTCTTTGAGTGGCCTGTGTTTAGAAAAGCGCTGCATAGAACGCGGTCCATTTACCATTCACCATCTATCATCATGAGCTTGTGGTCTCTCTTGACCCCTCAAGAAACCGCTTCCCCGTCATCGCTTAGGCCCTCCTCTCACTGGTCAAACCTCCATCTCTCCTTCTCTGAATTGTTCTGCCATCCCTCCCTCCATCCATCACTCATTGTTCTGTCCTGCTGTGCTGACGCACCCTTCCTGGGCTGGCTGGCGGTCGGGGAGGGAGGCTGCCTCTGGCTAACGTTTGTACTTAGCGGAGAAAGGAGTCTGGCCGGCCCAGGTCTGGATGGACCAGTGCCGTTGGGTCCTTGATGGATGGCCTGGCTCCCTCAGTCCGCAGGGCTCGCTGCTGTTCTGCTTGTCAACAGAGAGGTTCTCACACAGAGGAACGCAACGCATGCATTCATCCGCCCCCAAGTGGAAATGCTAATACACTGGCCTAGTGTGGAGTGCTGCACCTTTTTGATTAAGAATAACTAAACGCCACGCCTCGTCTGCCCCTGTGTGAGTGAGTCAGTCGGATGAGGAGGTTTGAGTGTCCCGACATGTCTTAACCTGTGTGTGTGCGTGGTGTGTTCGATAGGGCAGGTGGGTGCTGGGTGTGTAGAAGCTACACGCACACGCGCGCACACACGCACATCATCATAGTAACTTGCGGCAGCAGCCAATTCTCTATGGATTAGTGTAGGTTAAATACTAATCACTGACCCGACCAGCCCCCCCACATATCATTAACTGCTAAATATCCATTGTATCAATAGTTGGATTGGAGGTGTGTGTGTGTGTGTGTGTGTGTGTTGTGTTGTGTGTGTGTGTGTGTGTGTTTGTGTTGTGTGTGTGTGTGTGTGTTGTGTGTGTGTGTGTGTGTGTGTGTGTGTTGTGTGTTGTGTTGGTCGAGTGTGCTACACCTTGCTTATCGGGGATTGAAAATGGACTTCAGAGTGTGTCATTTGAGCACAAGGTATGGGGGTACCAGACGTAGCGCTGCTCCACATCACACTGACCGCTTCAGCGGCCCCTGCTCCGCCTGCCCGGAAAGGCTGAACTGACCAATGGCATCCTGCAGCATTGTTCTCTGCCTGTATTCCTCTGTGTGTCTTTAAAAGGTAGACCTCTCGATCTGACTCATAACTCGAGTTATTTTCATTGACGCGTAATGAAGTGTCATTACTTCATTACACAGCAAAGCCTCCGCCTTAAACATACCTTTTGGAGGAAAGGAACGCCTCTGTTGCAGATCTTGACTTATTAATTACGGCGTTCCTGAGCCATTGCAAGGGTCTTTCATCGTGAGATGTTGACGTAGATATTCAAACGCATTCTCGATCCGAGGAGCGTTCAATGAGAACGAAAGACACACACACACACACACACACACACACACACACACACACACACCACACACACAACACAACACACACACCACCACACACACACCACAACCAACACACACACACACACACACACACACACAGGTATGGTTCTCGTCGGTTGGCTGGTTCATGCCTCTACTCGTTGGCGGCAGTTTGATGGCTTCCAGGACACTGAGCTCTCTGTTGTCAGTCTCATTAAAAGACGCACGCATCACTAGACACAGAGGGCACTCTAAAAGGCCCACCACTTCATCTCGGTCTGTCCTGTCTCACTTTCTTTCTGTGTCTCTTTTTCTCCATCTCTGTCTTTCTCTCTATCCTTCTGACGTCTGTCAGATTTTCTGTCCTTCTGACTCGCTGTCTGTCCCTCTGACTAGCTGTCTCGGTCAGTCTTTCTTCAACTTACTGTCCCTTTATGCGTGTCTTTCTTTCTTTCTCTCTTGCTCCTCTCTGTCTGCTCTGCTGTCTCTGTATCCCCCTCTCCCTCCCTCTCCTGCAGTCCCTCCCTGTCTCTCTCTCGTCCTCTGTTCTCCCCCATAGCTCCGTGAGGATCCATAATCTCACCAACACTTTGCTCAGACACGCACATTCAATCGAGCTGCATGAACGCGGGACAGGCAGCCTTGTGAACGCCTGCAGGTCCCCTGACCTGCTGCCCAGCCCTTCACTGGGCGATGGTGAAACTAGCAACCACTGTTTCTGCCACAACAGCAGAGAGGCTCGCAGGCATGTGTTACACTTCACCCCAGTCACCAGAGGGAAACTGACGTATCACATACTTTACTGTCAGCCATGGAAACGTTGAATCTCAACATTTTCGAGCAACAATACGTTTTCAATTAATTCATGTTTCTAGATATGTGTATATAAGCATACTGTACTGTATTTTAAAGTGTTTAAAGTGTTTTTGAGAATAGAAATGGGCTAGGCTATTTTCTGGTTATGAATGTTCGGAACCCCACAGCTCCCAGTTCTCGTATATTGATATGTGCTTGTTTACAATCTATGGCCATAATTTCATTTTCTGTGACTTGCACGCATATATTCTGTAAATATGCTTCAGCCGAAGCTTCAGCGGCAGTCCGGCAGCTCCGGCGCGAGGAGCTCGGCGGCAGTTTGGCATCTCAGCTCCCGCAGTACAATCCCTTTCTCCTCCATGTCGCGGTTCATGGACTTCAGAGAGTCAAGGCCAAAGTTACGTTGCCCCAATTCTTCTCAACCATGGCTGAGATAATCCCCACTACGAGTCTTTACTTGTTGTGGAAGTGCCAGAGACGTCAGACGCAGTCTTTATGATTCATAATATCATCCGAGGCGCACATAGCTTTTGGCTGTAATATTAGATATAATATTATAGAAATACCCATATATAATATTATTATATTACATAGATATAGGGCTCCAGGAGTCCGCAAACAGCAGGAATCCCTTCTCCTCCATGCTGTGGTTCAGTCCGACAGCTCATTGGTCAATGGGCAGCAGCTCATTTGCATTAAAGCTACAGACACCAGAAACGGCGAATTCTGAAGGGACTGAAACAGAAGGGAATAGCGGTAGACTATTTTTCCTAAAAGCTATTTCCAGCAAACGGCTTCAAAAACATGTTTTCTGGAACTCAAATACTATGTTTACTTGTTGTGAAAATGCCATAATATGTCTCCTTTTAAGGTACCCTTTTATGCAGTTAGCAATATCATTTTAATTAATGAATTACTTAAGTTATCAATGTCCGAGACCCCCAACCCACCCCCCGAGTGCTACCGAGGCAATGCCCCCTCATGTGTGTGAGTTCAGTTCTCATCATCCTCGTGTGTATTGGCTTATTCGGTTGTAGGTGCAAGGATCATGACAAGCTGCATACATTTAATTGCACCCCTACTGGACACTTTGATTTGAATGAGGACATGCCACTCAACTAAAATAATAAATTTGGAGGCTCTAGCCCAGCAAGAATGGATGTAATTGGTGGGTGTAGCAAACTTGGGAATGATCCGGAGTCCTGTAGTCTGTTTTATGTAAAGGAGGACCTAAAGGACATACAAGGTTATCTATTTGGTGGTTCTCGCCCAACAGGAAGTGATGCCCCTCCCTGAGACGACTGCCAAAGATTCAAAGCAACACACTATTAATGGGGAGCCTAGAGGGACTTGTGATGAGATAGACTTGTCTTTTAAATGAATCAGAGCCTTAAGCTTTACCAGCAGTATCCATATTGGGGCTCTAGCCCTACAGGAAGGGAAGTCCGATGCTCATCAAACGCTGCTTTGAAACGATTTGGAAATAAAATCCATTGCTATAAATTGATCTTCAAAGGTGACCGGAACATAGCCTTTAGTTGGGGGTCTAACACCGTAATATATATAAACTAACCACATTTCACATTAATCGCAAATATCCTGCTTCGGGTTTTCCTTTGTAGGGGCGTTGAGAATCCGCCGTCAGTGTGTGTGCAGTGTATCAGTGATATGCCGGTTTATCCAATAAGTGGTCGTGTACCCGGGCACCATTGGCATGTATGCGCGCTTGTCTCTGTGTGCGTGTGTGAACGGGAAAGACGGGGAGAAAGAGCGCTATGGGGAGATGAATGAACAGAACAATATTTATATTTCAAAATCGCGTTAAAAAAAATATATATACATCAATTTGTGGCGCTGCGTTCATTCTGTGGCGCTGCGCCACACAGTGGTCTATGTATGGGAAACACTGTGCTTTGTGAATGACTTCCTGGGTACACACTTATAGAAACATCGATATTACATGGATTTGTGGTTCAGAAACATTTATATTCCAAATATCCTTCTGGCCACTTGGTGGTATATATGAAGATAGGATTCTCACATGAGCTCCAAACAGAAATGTAAGAGTCTGTCTGTGGGCAGGACGGCATCCTATGTTTTCTGGGCCCGTTCAGCAGGACCATTACCACTACCACTACCAGTACCACTACCACTACCAGTACCAGTACCAGTACTTTTAGGTCACGTTTGGGACAAAATTGTGTAATGGTCTTGCACACATCACTTTAACGCCATGCTAACATTTTGTTGATTCCCTCTCTCCCTCTCCCTCTCTCTCTCCCTCTTTTTCTCTCTCCCTCCCCTCTGCCTCTCTTGTTCCTCCTCCCTCCCTCCCCCTCTGCCTGTCTTGTTCCTCCTCCCTCCCCCTCTGCCTGTCTTGTTCCTCCTCCCTCCCCCTCTGCCTCTCTTGTTCCTCCTTCCTCCCCCTCTGCCTCTCTTGTTCTTCCTCCCTCCCTCCCCCTCTGCCTCTCTCTTGTTCCTCCTCCCTCCCTCCCCCCTCTGCCTCTCTCTTGTTCCTCCTCCCTCCCTCCCCCCCTCTGCCTCTCTCTTGTTCCTCCTCCCCTCCCTCCCCCCTCTGCTCTCTCTTGTTCCTCCTCCCTCCCTCCCCCCTCTGCCTCTCTCTTGTTCCTCCTCCCTCCCTCCCCCTCTGCTCTCTCCTTGTTCCTCCTCCTCCCTCCAGGTGAAGCTGCCCCATCAGGGGGTCTGGGGAGGAGGAGCTGAAGGACCCCGACACGCTGGTGCAGGAGTCGGACAGCCAGTACGGCACCTGGGAGACGGGCCTGCACACAGACGACAGGTGCACACACACACACACACACACTCATTCACACATACACCTACACAGACAATCATACACCATTACAGTCACACATTCAGACACCTAGACGCAGACCTGGAAGGACACGCACATATCGGCAGAAGGAAGGATGTAAAAGACATTAGTCAAATGCAGCCTACTCTTGATTTGTGAAACTAAATACAAAAACCTGGGCCTATCATTGGGCCTATTTTTGCCCTCAATGACTGAAGCTATTGGTTGTAATATTGCCATGTTTATTTTCAGCGAAAACATTTTGATGATATCAAATGATGCGATTTAAATGCATCATGGCTGAATGAATTCACTCATCCTTTCCACAATATCAAACAGAACGGTCAGAGTAAAAAACAATTAAAAGAACATTATTTCACAACATTGTTTGAGAAACGTCAGAGCCGCAACAAACAGTAGCGCACCGCTCGGTGGAGACCAGGCATTCGACTGAGTGGGATTGTTGGTTCTCGTGGCGTAGACTTGAGGGGATAACCCCTCCCTCCGGGCTGCTCCACAGCCAGGGCTCCTGCTTATTGGTTCATAGCACAACCAGGGCTTCAGCCTATTCGTGAATAGACGTAGGCAGGATCCAGACCCCTTAGCTAGCCACACACACTCAGAGGAGGACTTCCTCCTCTCTCCCATTTGAATCCCCATGTTATTCACGGCCGGCAAACTCTCGGGAAATGAATGGGAGTCAATGAGGCTGACGGAGAACGTCCTCCCTGAATGGATTGTCAATAGCGAATAGGGGGTGCTTATGTCCTTTACCAGGGAATCGAACATTACATATATAAATGCATTAAAGTAAGTCTATTGAAGAGGGCATCATTCATATACAGTAGTCTGGACAACCTACACTATTTTTTATTCTCTAATGTTAGGAGACCGATCTTCCTCCTCCTCCTCAATGGAGAAGACTCACTGGTATTTTATAATATCTTAACCCGGCCAAAAGCTTTCGCACGGATAGATTATGATCAATGAACGACTGTCGTCTGACGTCTTTGGTAGCTTGTCTTCCACAACAAAGTAAAAGACTCGTAGTGCGCCATATCTGCGGCCAATTGTTTCAGAA
>OLKM01002799.1:45000-54439 GCA_900291075.1 Melanogrammus aeglefinus | reverse complement strand
GGGACGAGACGCAGCGACAGCAAAAGAAAGGGGGCCAAAACAACTGGCATGTCTGCTGGCAACATCGCAAATCAAAGGCTATGGATATCATTCTAATCACTACTTTCCCTGAAACACCGCCACGGTTAGTGATACAATCCAAGTGTATGACTACTACCGAAACCGAAAGGCAGCTGTACCAAGCGTCAGTCCGCTGGCCCCAGGGGGTACAATTCATTGACAAAATACCGAGCCAGGCTCACTTCCAGACACCACTAGATAGCGCCGCGTGGATTCAGCTTTCTTGGACCTTTTCGTCACCAATAAGAAGGGCAAGTGGATCTGATAAGGAGGTAATTTGCAGCGACGTGAGAGCCTTCCCCAGGCCACGTCAACCAAACTATTCACAATATACTCAATTGCCGGCTCGTGATCAATGAAGAAAGAGAAGGTCTGAGTCCTGGAAAGGATGGTCCCCACATCCACGTAATACCAAAAATAGGAAACATGCCGAAATAAGCATTATGCCACTTGGGTGAAAGATTTCACTATTCCCCACCCTCTACAAGTCTTTCAGGGAAGTGCTCCTCAACCACTCGCCATGACTATTACCCTGGCTGAATAGCAGGCAACCTATAGCCAACATCGAAGGCTTACTTCGACCAGAACCGGCGAATGCCAACTGACGCATGCTGCTTCTGTTTCAAAAATCGCGAATAGATATACTTCAAACCACTCGGCAATAATCCGACTCTATATTCTTATAGCCTGTGTTAGGACTTTACGAGACGCATTCTGGTACTCTCGCCTCACACGACGTGAACTGCTGAAAGCATCTAGAGGAACATCACATCTGGCTCAGCTTCTTCGTGAACATCTGCCTCCAGTGTTACCCGGGCGGTTCCACTCTCCTCAGGTACTCTGTCGGGCACAGTCACAGAGCATTGCACCTGGAGTGGGAATAACAACTGAGCTGTCCTGGAGTGCCCAGTGAACTGCACTGAAGCACTCAAACAGTGCGAGAACGTGGATTCATCAGTCGGTGCCGCCTCGGATGTTCGACTTCCCGGCGATTCATGTCCAGATGCTAACCCAGAACAATGAAGGTGTCGTCTGCGGAACGAAGACACGCACACACACCTGGCCCCCGAACCTGTAGAATTCCTCCAGTGGTCGGGGCTGCGGACGTGAAGCAAGCCAAGTTGGGCTGTTCTCTCCATGAGCGCCGTCTCTGGAGGCGCAACGCTGGTAACAGTACAGGCCAAGAGCGACAAGCGCCCACTTCCATGTGATGGGCCAACCATCAGGGTCTACTCCCCGGAAACGCGAGACCTACCCGTACCCTTGGCCACAGGTTCAAACATCCGCTGTGCGAGTGTGGGGGAACCAAGTTGAGGAGGTCACTCACTACCGAGTTTCTCCGTCGTCTCCACTGGTCGATTTGTCCCCCCTTCCAGTCTCTCATGAAGCTCCAAGTGCTGTGAGGGAGGTGGCCCTGGCGAAAAATACAACACCTTTTTTGCCAACGTACACACTCCCTCTCAAGGCGCTGAGAGAAATGATGGCAAAACCGTCAGCTGGTCAAGAAAGTGGGTGGGCCTCAACACACACTCTAACACAGAGCATCATCTTCCTCTCCCATGTAGGGAGGGAGGGCTGGGGTCCCACAACGTGGAGTGTGGACCTACACAGCCACCAGGTTAGCCGCACCTGCACCACGTGCTGAACAACGACGATGTCATCGTCCGACGAAATGGCCAGAGCTTCTCTCCTGCTGGATCTACGGAGGAGGAAAGGTTCCCCCTGGCCACCAGCCGACGCAGAACAACTTCCTGGGTTTCAGGAGGAAGGCTCTGGGAACAGGACACAACAACCAGGGGCTTTTGGGGTCTGGTCAGACTAGGCTGACCTCTGCAACGGACTGGAGTACAGCTGAAATGGACCAAACCCAACACACCACTGAAGTTCCTGTCCACTGATGAGCTTGGTCCAGACCCCAGTGGTGGTGGTAGAGGCCACTATCACCCAACACAGCCAGGGAGAGGTGGTCGGACTGACCAGAGACTCTGCCAGGAGGGTTTTGCTTCAGTGTGAGGCAGTCCTGAGAACCAGACAGCAACTGGTGTGGTCTGAGACTGCAGGGCAACTAGCCTGTATGGAAGTCTGCTGATCATTCAGTCTCACACATTCAGTCTTTAAAAACGCTGCTGTTGGTGAGGATGTTTTAACATTTAACCATCAAAGCAAGGTTACAGGTATTAACCGACCAAATACAATCTGTCCACACTGGTTACCCACACACACTCTCACAATCCATTCTGTTTAACCATCATCCGGATTCACAGCAACATCTAGAATCCATTGCACATATAACAAATGGATGCCATTGCTTACAAACATCTGTACATTGGCTCGCCACGCACCGACCGTATTGTTTATTGATATTGTGTCCGATGCAGTCCATAACACTGTCCATCTAGTGCAGCAATGTACACAAGCATACAAGAGTGTTACCACAAGTGGTTCGGTTCTGCAGTGATATTCTTTGGCTAACATCCCAATACACCTGATGTTGTTTTTGTATGATACCCAGCCACAAGGAGGTGGGCTGGATCCTAGAGGTAGGATGTACCTTGATCTATATATGGACCTGGTTTCCGAGATAAGTATCTAAATATACCAACCGCTGCTTGAGGTTATTTCCAGCCTTGGGTTCAAGTATAGGTACTGTGTGCTACATATTTGGAAAGCCTTGGTCATGTATTAGAAATTGCACCATGAGGGTCTGAAATAATTGCTGGCTTGTCCAAGCGAAAAGCGAAACAAACTGCAAATTTTGCTTCTGTCTCAGCTACTATTGGCAGCTTAGTGAAGTGGAGGAAGGAGGTGCTATGGTGTATCATTAAGTAACCAGTGCTGATTTAACGCCTGATATAGTTTGATTCTTTATCTATGTAATGGTATTTGCGGAACCCAAATAAGTATTCAAATGTGTCGTGTGTGTGTCTGTGTGCGTTTGTGCATGAGAATTGGTGTGAATGTGTGTGTGTGTGTGTGTGTGTGTGTGGGTGTATTTGTGTGTGTGGAAGGCCAAAGGTTCATAAGAAAATACATCCACTGAGGCTTTGGACGGAATTTTTAGTACACTCACAACAGCAACAAAAACATCTGCTCCTTCTGGTCCACTGGGCCCCACCCCCTTCCTCACACAGTCCACACTGTCAGTCCTGTCAATCACAGTGTACTGTCCCCTCTGCTCAAATCAACCTGCTACACTCCACTCACCTGTTTGAAACTCTGTCTGCTGAACACCCAGATCCCTCAGTAATAAGGCCCTTTGATATATGACTTTATTGGTTGACCAGAGCCTAGACATTCTCTGCCTTACTGAGACCTGGCAGCAACCAAATGACCTTCTCCCATCTAAATGAGGCTGTCCGTCACCAGGTTTCTTCTTTTATTAGTAAACCCTGGGTTAACTGGTAGGGGGGTGGCCTCGCTCTCCTCCACCGTGATAACATCGAAGTCACCAACTGTCACAGTCCCCCATCACTCCCCTTTGATTGTTCTGTAAAACTCACAGGGGCCCAAACCACTTATCATTGTCACCATTTACAGACCACCAAAACCTCTGCCGTTTTCCTCAATGAATTCTCATTCACTACTTACATCTGTATGTGCAATGTCCCCACTGTTGTCCTCTCTTGGTGATTTCAACATCCACTTGCCAACTCATCCTGTATCTTTGCTAATGATTTCACATCACTTTTTCTGGACTGTCCTTGGTATCAACACAAACATGTCACCCTCCCAACCCATAACGAAGGTCACATTCTGGATTTAATCTGCTGCACTGACATCACTCCCACTAACCTTGATGTCATTGATTTCCCCATCTCTGACCACAAAGCTGTAATTTTTGTCATTCATACCCAACTACTCAAAACCAAGGAACAACGGACCATCTCATTCAGAAACATCAAACATATCAACACCACAGACCTCTCCATCCTGATCACCTCCTACCCCAGCCCTCCCCCAGCATCCTCCCTGACTGACCTGGTGACTCACTACAATAACTGCCTCTCCTCTTCCCTCATCGCCCTGGCCCCCCTGAAAACCCGCTCAGTCTCACCCACACTGCTCCCTGGTTCACTCCTCATCTGCGCCAGCTCAAAGCCACTGGCCGTCGACTGGAGCGACTCTACAATAAGACTCAACTCACTGTACACCGCCAAATGTATTCGGACCATCTTCATCACTACAAGAATGCCCTCACCACTGCCAAACTCATACTACTCCAACTCAAATCACAGCACTGTGCAGGCAACAGCAGTGTCCTCTTCTCAACAGTCAGCCACTTACTTCAGCCCTCCTTAAAACCCTCCCTCCAGACATTTCCACCACCCAATGCACTGCGTTCCTGGACTTCTTCAGCTCTAAAATCAACACCATACACCAACAACTAGCCTCTTCTCGCACCCCCTCTGATGACCCACCCTGGATGATCATCTCTGGCCAACTTCTCATTAGCTCCCTCTCTGACTTCACCCCATTAACAGAACAGACCGTCTCTGAACTCATCCGCAAAGCCAAAACCACCACCTGTCTACCGCATGTCTACCGTCCATCTCCCCCATGATCACCAACATAATTAACTCCTCCCTCACTACTGGTACTGTACCCCCCACTCGCAAGCTGCCATCACTCACGGCCCATCTCCAATCTCCCTTTCATCTCCAAAACACTTGAAAGGGTAGTTGCCGCACAACTACAGTCCCACCTTGACACAAACAATCTCCACCAACCGTTCCAATCTGGCTTCCGTCCAAAACACAGCACTGAAACAGCCCTGTTCAAAATCACCAACGACCTCCTCCGTGCAGCTGACTCTGGATTACTAACCATTCTCATCCTCTTGATCTCAGCGCAGCATTCAACACCATCTCCCACCCTCTGCTCCTGGACCGCCTGGCTGGCATTGGGATCACTAGTGCTGCACTCTCCTGGTTCACATCCTACCTTACCGGTCATCAACAATTTGTCTAACTAAGCAACCACAAGTCTGGGTGTTCAGGTGTCTCACTGGGTGTCCCCCAGGGGTCAGTCTTGGGTCCACTCCTGTTCACCACTTACCTCCTCCCGCTGGGCACACTCCTCCATCACCATGGGGTCCATTTTCATTGCTACGCTGACGACACACAGGTCTACATCTCCACCAAACCCACCGCTGCCATCCCCCCCACCTCACTCATCACGTGCCTGGAAGACAATCCGGAGCTGGATGAGAAGGAACTTCCTGAAACTCAAATGAACCAAGACCGAGGCCCTGCTCATTGGCTCCAAATTCACCCTCACCAAATCACAACACACCCCAGCTCCACTCATAATCATCGATGGATTCCCAATACCCTTCTCCGCCAAAGTCAAGAGCCTCGGCGTTATCCTGGACAACACCTCTCATTCACGCCCCATATTCACAACATCACCCGGACTGCATTCTTCCACCTCCGCAACATCGCCAGACTCCGCCCATCACTGACCCAATCCAGCACTGAAATCCTGGTTCACTCATTTGTCACATCACGCATCATAGACTACTGCAACGCCCTCCTCACCGGACTCCCCACCAAACTCATCAAACAGACTGCAGATCATTCAGAACTCAGCCGCCCGGCATCATCACCCGCACCAAATCATCCTGACCACATCACCCCCTGTCCTCATCCAACTTCACTGGCTCCCAGTACACTACCGCATCCAATACAAAACCCTACTCCTCACCTACAAAGCTCTCCACAACCTAGCTCCCAGTTACCTCTGCGACCTCCTCCAACAATACACTCCCTCCCGCTCCCTCTGCTCAACCTCTGCTGGGCTACTATGTATCCCCACATCACGACTCCCTACAATGGGTGCCCGGTCATTCAGCTGTTCAGCACCCAGGCTCTGGAACTCCCTCCCCCCTCACATAACACAGTCAGACACCATTACAACCTTCAAGTCACAAATCAAAACTCACCTGTTCAAACTCATTTTTTTTTTTTTTTTTGTTTTTCCACAACGTCCTGTTTTTAACAATTTATGATGATTTTATGCTCTGTAAGGTGACCTTGGGTGTCATGAAAGGCGCCTCTAAATTAAATGTATTATTATTATTATTATTATTATTATTATTATTATTATTATTATTATTATAAAGAGCCTGCCTAGACGTATGCTTTCTTAATGGTACATGGAATCTCATTAGCTAAACAGCATCAAAAGAACCTGAAACTTCACCTGCTTTTGAGCACAAAAAACTGGTGACATTTCTTGCTGGATACAAAATTGTTTTTTGTTATCGATCCAAAATACGACATAGTGGGCATGAGTCTCATTAGTAGAATGATGAAACATAGAGATCAGATATGAAACATGGAAATAAGATATGAAACTGTTCTTAAACAATCACTCACGACAACCCGGTATCATGCTTTTCATCCTCATAGTTACGGACATGGAGCCCTTGAAAGGTGATGAGGAGCGAATTGTCAGAATGTTTTCGTGCTATACAGGACTAAATGTAAAAACATGCATTTCAATTGAGATACACGTTTGCTCATAGCAACGGAAATTATTATATTGAACTGTCAATTCAAGGGAGATGGGCGAGAATAGGGATATAGTGTCATACCCCATAGGTTAATTTATAGATACTAGGGCTGTCACCCCAAATTTGTACCGGGTGCCAAATTTGTACCGGGTTACATAATCCATTCCAAACCTGCCTAGCAACAGATGATCGCAGACGATCACGTCGAATGACGTAGGAAAGTTCGCGAACATTCTCGATATCGTTCATGGAGGGCGACAAGACAGATAACACTTATTTTACAAATTACATTTATTAACGTTCCTAATTACATTTATTAGCGTTCCTACACTTTAAACACACAGTTTACTAGCTAAATTTGATTAAACAATTAAATGCAATACAAATATAAAGTAAAAACAAGTGTTTCTAGCGATCCGCGTTATCTGTATTACCGGTATGTTATTTCGTCTTTGGCAACATGAGCGCAAATGTTTTTTGAAACCTGCTTTATACACTCCGTTTACTAGCTAAATGTGATTAAACAATTAAATCCAATACAAATATAAAGTTAGGAACCCTAATAAATGTAATTAGGAATGCTAATAAATGTAATTTGTAGAATAAGTGTTATCTGTCTTGTCACGCTCTATGAACGATATCGAGAATGTTCGCGAACCTTCCTACGTCATTCATACATCATCTGTTGCTCGGCAGGTTTGGAATGGATTACGTAACCCGGTACAAATTTGGCGCCCGGTACAAATTTGGTGTGACAGATGCACCGAAATGAAAATTATTGGCCGAATCCGAAAACCGAAAATGAGGAAACCAAGGCCGAAAACCGAAAGCCAAAACACTGAACGAAATTATTATGCCAATTATCAGTACCATTTAGGGTTGCCGCGGTATACGGTACTACCGGTGTTGAGGCCACCACCGGTGGTTATTTTATATTAAGTTATTTTTTTATTATTTTCCAGTAATAAAAAAATAATTGCCGTCGTCAGGCCTTAAAAAAAAAGTTTGGCCGTTTGTCTTTGCACTGTTTTGTTTTATATGCGTTTTTTAAAAAAATATATATACAAACCTAATAGATAGGCTACCTAATAAAGCGTTGGAACGCGCAAGACCGGTAACCCTAGCAACGCTGGTAAACAAACCCCGCGAAGCTCAACCCCTATGAGAGCTCCTCGCGCTGCGGCCATTCGGAGGCGCACAGAGCTTTGGGCCGTGATATTATTATTATACAGTATTATATACTATTATATATAGAACCTTATAAGAAAGACGCTGTCACCGGGAATTGGCCGCTGCCAGACGCTGTCACCGAGTGTGAGAGGAGAGTTGACGGAGAAGATGGCGGTTGACCTAGTTTCAAAGTTTTTACCGTTTATACTCTGTAATTGACAAGAGTGTATTACTCGGTGTGAAAGTGTCTACACTGTGGCAACCCTAGTCCCATTGCATTTATGGTTATGACTGTGTACTAACTTTATTAAAATCAAGGCATTGCAATTTTTGCAAATCGCTATACGTGGGTCTTTCTCAGAAGCATTGAAAAACATCCACACTGCAAACATATTGGCGCTTATCCAGACAAGCGTGGGCTGGCCGCGCTTTATGTTTGCGTCATCACAAATTTCTGTTTCGGCCATGTCGTTTCGGTGATAAAAGTATTTCGGCCGAAAATTCGGTGCATCCTTAATAGATACAATTTCAGAAGTGGCATGTTTATGGTCAAAGAAAGATCTTGCCATCTGACCCGCTTTCGCATGGCCAAAAGAGAAAACCACCAAACCAAGGTTAGTTTACTGTGACTTAGGGCCCTATCTTGCATCCGGCGCAAGTGACTTAGTCACTGGCGCATGTGTCGTTGCTAGTTTACAACTGGCGCAGAGCGTTCTTTTGCCACCAGCGCCACTCGCCGGTAAATTAGGGAATGATCTTGCGCCCCAAGGGGCGGTTCGGCGGAAGGAGGAGGCGTGTTCTGGCGCAAACGGTATTTTGACGTTTCTGAAAACCATTGCGCTACTGACCAGGAAATACCTGGTTTAAAGTCAGTGGCGCGTTGTTCAGATGCTATTTTAAGGGCGCATGCATACATGCGCATGCGATGCATACGGATTGCTTGTGCACCTCGCGCATACACTTTGCTTCTCTCATCTACACGGACAGCAGTTCCCATTTTTGCAAACCATACATAATTACAAGGACAATAAAATATTACCACACAAGGAAAATCATTGTGGTGTCCATAAAGATAAAATAATATAAAAATAATAATAATATATAAAATAATATTTTGTCCAGCTGCTGAAACAATTACGGCGATTTCCTCCCAAGCCGCTTTCACGGAAGCAATTTTGGGTGGGTTTCTCCCATCCCCATATAAAGCCAAGTCGCGTTCTTTGACTGCTCTGACAAGCACATCGGTATCTTCTGTGGTGAACCTTTCATTGCGTGCGCCTGGCAAACCCGCCATCATAATAGCAATCCGCCATGGAACATGTGCCGATCGTTCTTAAAGGGGATGCGAGAAAACGCTCTGATTGGTTCATTGCACGTTACGCCCAAACCACACCTACGGGTAATTAGGCTGCTTCAGACCAACCCTTTTGACACTTGCGCCGCGGCGGAAGTGTCATTTATCCGCCTGTAAAATAGCGATAGCGCCGTAGAACCGCCCACAAAGCTACTTGCGCTTTGCGCTTTCCCACTTGCGTTTCAGACCGTTAAAATAGGGCCCTTAATCTTGCCCTCGAGTGTGCACACTGTATGCAGTAAACTAAGTCATACCCATAAGCTAGTATCCAGTTTATTGGGTTCTTGTCCCTATCATCGGGCAGAACTTGTGATAAAGTTACCGATAACAAAGCCCACCTA
>OLKM01002799.1:17500-40000 GCA_900291075.1 Melanogrammus aeglefinus | reverse complement strand
CTCCTACTGACACGCTGCTGAAGACACTCCTAGATACACTCCTAGAGACATTCCTAGAGACACTCTTAGAGACACTCCTGGAGACACTCCTAGAGACAGTCCTAGAGACACTCCTAGAGACATTACTAGAGACATTCCTAGAGACAGTCCTGGAGACCCTCCTAGAGACATTCCTAGAGAGACTCCAAGAGACATTCCTTAGAGACACTCTTAGAGACACTCCTGGAGACACTCCTAGAGACATTCCTAGAGACACTCTTAGAGATATTCCTAGAGACTCTTAGAGACATTCCTAGACACTCCTAGAGACATTCCTAGAGACACTCTTAGAGACACTCCTGGAGACACTCCTAGAGACATTCCTAGAGACACTCTTAGAGACATTCCTAGAGACTCCTAGAGACACTCCTAGAGAGCATCCTAGAGACAATACTAGAGACATTCCTAGGGACATTCCTAGGGACATTCCTTGAGACATTCCTAGAGACATTTCTTGAGACATTCCTTGAGACATTCCTAGAGACACTCTTAGAGACACTCCTGGAGACACTCCTAGAGACATTCCTAGAGACACTCTTAGAGACACTCCTAGAGACACTCCTAGAGACATTCCTAGAGACATTCCTAGAGACACTCCTAGAGACACTCTTAGAGACACTCCTGGAGACATTACTAGAGACATTCCTAGAGACATTCCGTAGAGACATTCCTTGAGACACTCCTAGATACACTCCTGTAGACCCTCCTAGAGAAACGCTGCTGAAGAGACACTCCTAGTGATACTGAGACATGTATTGGAGCCAGAGGGCCGTATTTAAACGGTCTGAAACGCAAAGAAGTGCAAATCGGAGGTAGCTTTGTGGTCGGATCTTTGGCGCTGTTGTTATTATACCGGTGGATAAATGACTCTTGCGCCTGACGCAAATCGAAAATGGGTTGGTCTGAAACCCATTTTTGGGTTTGGGTGTAACATGCCAACAACAAACCAAACCAATGAAATCTCCCATCCCCTTTAAGAGCCAGCACATTTGAACTTGACAAGTTGATATTTTTGACATTTTTTACATGAATTTCAAACTTCAAATGGCTCAGTCTATGGCCAAATAATACTGACACCATTATCTCATTCAGAATTCTTCTTCATCCAATAAACCCCTCGCAAACAGCATACACTACCGTTACTGATGATCATCATGTTCTTATGAATCTGAATAAACAACGACTTCTCTTTGGTTCAGCTGAGAGTAAAACGAGGAGGTTCTGTTCCTCCAGGGGTCCAGGCGGAAAGATAGGGACAGAAGTCATAGGGGGGGTCAGAGGGCGAGGTCAGAGGGGAGGTAAGAGGGCGGGGTCAGAGGGTGGGGTCAGAGGGTGGGGTCAGAGGGCGGGGTCAAAGGGCGGGGTCAGAGGGTGGGGTCAGAGGGCGGGGTCAGAGTGTGGGGTTAGAGGGCAGGTTTAGAGGGCGGGGTTAGAGGGCAGGGTCAAAGGGCAGGGTCAGAGGGTGGGGTCAGAGGGTGTGGTCAGAAGGGGGGTAAGAGGGCGAGGTCAGAGAGCAGGGTCAGACGGCGGGTCAGAGGGTGGGGTCAGACGGCGGGTCAGAGGGCGGGATGAGCAGTACCTGGTAGTTCTTGCCAAAGAGCTGCATGCCGACCACAGCGAAGATGAAGACGATGATGGCGAGAACGAGCGTGAGGTTCCCCAGTGCACCCATGGAGTTACCGATGATCTTGATGAGCGTGTTGAGGGTGGGCCAGGAGCGAGCCAGCTTGAACACACGCAGCTGAGAGAGAGAGAGAGAGAGAGAGAGAGAGAGAGAGAGAGAGAGAGAGAGAGAGAGAGAGAGAGAGAGAGAGAGAGAGAGAGAGAGAGAGAGAGAGAGAGAGAGAGAGAGAGGAAGAGAGAGGGAGAGAGAGAGAGAGAGAGAGAGAGAGAGGAGAGAAAGGAGAGAGGCAGAGAGAGAGAGAGAGACAGGAGAGAGAGAGGGAAGAGAGAGAGAGAGAGAGAGGGAGAGAGAGAGAGAGAGGAGAGAGAGAGAGAGAGAGAGGAGAGAGAGAGAGAGAGAGAGAGAGAGAGAGAGAGAGAGAGAGAGAGAGAGAGAGAGAGAGAGAGAGAGAGAGAGAGAGAGAGAGAGAGAGAGAGAGAGAGAGAGAGAAAAAGGGAGAGGGAGAGGGAGAGGGAGAGAGAGAGAGAGAGAGAGAGAGAGAGAGAGAGAGAGAATAAGAGAGAGAGAGGTATAGGGAGAGAGAGAGAGAGAGAGAGAGAGAGAGAGAGAGAGAGGGGGAGAGAGAGGGAGAGGAGAGAAGAGAGAGAGAGAGAGGGGGAGAGGGGGAGAGAGGGGGAGAGAGAGAGAGAGATTAAGGATCTTTCAGTCCGTCTGTCAGACTCTCTACACAAACACACACGCACACACACAGTCTATCTGTGTGTGTGTGTGTGTGTGTGTGTGTGTGTGTGTGTGTGTGTGTGTGTGTGTGTGTGTGTGTGTGTGTGTGTGTGTGTGTGTGTGTGTGTGTGTAGGCCTCCCACCAGTCTGAAGGAGCGGAGGACGGAGAGGCCCTCCACGTCGGACAGGCCCAGCTCCATGAGGCTGAGGCACACGATGATGCTGTCGAAGATGTTCCAGCCCGTCTGGAAGTAGTAGTAGGGGTCCAGAGCGATGATCTTCAGGAGCATCTCCGCCGTGAAGATACCAGAGAACACCTGCACCACACACACACGCACGCACACACACACAATCAAACACACGCACGCACACACACACACTCATGCACACACACACACACACACACACAACACACACACACACACACACACACACACACACACACACACACACACACACACACACACACACACACACACACACACACACACAAACACACACACACACATACAAACAAACACACACACACACACAGACACACATACGCACACACGTAAGACCATGCACCACACACACGCACACACACAGGCAAAACATTAACAACATAGAAAAACCTACAACACAGAAAACACTGTTGATATTTGTGATAAAGATTAAAGATACATTTTCCTATTCCTTTATCATATTCTGTGTCAAAGTTTTCTATGGTAGGAATCTGGTGCTGCTTCTCACTATGTCTACGGCCTCATGTCTCGAGAGGGTGGTCTCTAAAGCCACAGCAGTGGGACACCACCGGTAAAAAATATGGCAGTAGAGATTCAAAGCAAATACATTCAATTCCTACCAAAAGATCCAAGTTCATGAGCATCGTTGAATGACTTCCTGCAGAGTCTTGGCCATGCTTTGTCCTGGCCAAGACTCTGTCCTGTCCTGGCCATGACAGCATCACATCAAACCCCAAAAATCACCACAACTAGACACAACAGGTACCGCCAGAGGGACAGCCACATGGGTCAGTGAGGACGTGTGTGTGCGTTTAAAAGAACAAACAAGGAACCGTGTAGTTTGGTACTGTCTATTCATACTGTTCATAACTGCCGCCCAGTAATTGCAGTGTTGGATTTTCATTCTGGGATGTTTCGCTGATTAGTCTTTTGTCTGAGGCTCCTGCCACTTCTCGGTCTGACTCATATTCTGACACTATTCTGACTCTCTATCTTAAGACTCATAAATCTCTCTAATTGTCTCTTTCCCCTTTCACACTACCCTCTTTTCTGTGGATGTGTGTGTGTGTGTGTGTGTGTGTGTGTGTGTGTGTGTGTGTGTGTGTGTGTGTGTGTGTGTGTGTGTGTGTGTGTGTGTGTGTGTGTGTGTGTGTGTGTGTGTGTGTGTGTGTGTGTGTAGACATGCATCTCCCCGGTAGTTATTCCAGGGCCAGGATAACCTCATATCCTGAGTATCAGCTGACACACACACACACACACAAACACACACACACACACACACACACACACACACACACACACACACACACACACACACACACACACACACACACACACACACACACACACACACACACACACACACACACACACAAACACACATACGCACACAAACATACACACACACACACAAGCACACACACAAACACACACACACACACATGCATATCTGTTTATTTCCAGTGCCTCTAATTGTGATGTGAATAAGGGGACAGCCTTACAAATCCCCCTGAGAAGCCCTCTCTTAGCCGTGGTCCACTCATTACTGCAGGAAGAGTTACATCACACTAGGACACATTACATGGCTCGAACACCGCCTGACACAACCCCGACTGGAAAGGACTATGGTCTGGACCACTACCAACTGCTACTATCACGACAAGACCACTGCTACCACTGCCACTAGCATTATATCTCCTACCACTACCACTACACTACTACTACCACTACCACTACATCTACTACCACTACCACTACACTACCATTACATCTACTACCACTACCACTACAACCACTACCGCTACTATCACTACCACGACTCACACTACCACTACTACTACCGCTACCACTACTACTACTACCACTACTACCATTACTACCACTACATTACTACTACTACTGTACCACTACTCCCATAACAGTAATACCACTACCACTACTATAAAACTACTACCATTATAATTACTCTAAAACTACTACCACTGCTACCAAGACCACTACGACCACTACTACCACTACCACTACCCTTAAACTACTACCAATTTTTTAAAACTACTACCATCATTACCAATACACTGCCACAGGGTTGCCAACTTTGGGACTTTTGCTTGGTTGTTAGACTTTTTAAAATGGTTCTTCCTTTTTAAAGTTGAATCGGTTGCAATTGTCTGGCGCATACAGTATGAAGACTGTTTCCATATTGTAATACAATACTGTGAATGTATATTGCATTGACACAATCGTAACAGAATTAGATAGAGGGGAGAAAAATGTATTTTGGCGTGACATTTTTTACGTGTGTGTGAGATCGTGAGATTAATGTGTAATTCCGGCGAAAATTTAACCCAGGGTCTTTGTTTTGGCAAGAAACCCCAAATCAAATAAGCCCTCCAGATACGTTTTTCATTGAAAATCGATTATTAGGGTTTGCCCGGCGCATTGTTTGTCGTCCATGTTATAGGCTTGGAGTATTGAGTTTCGCTTCCAAAGCGACATTTTTGAACTGCTAATATTGTTAAAAATAGCACCAAACCTATGCATGTTACAGTTACAAAATATCTGTTTACTACAATCAAGCATGGCACGTTGTTGACAGAAGACGCACTGCACACGTGATTGATGCATTGAGTGACCGAATGCGCCTGAGTTCAGTTCAAGGAGGAAAGTTTTGGAATTTATAATTAATATAATTCATATTTATAATTAATATATAGGAAGTCTTGACAAGTAAATTAAAGGACATGCATTTTGTAGGTTACAATTACAAAATATTTGGCTAGGTGGCTACATGACGCAGTCTCGGTAATCGGTAATATCGACAGCTGGTGGAATGAACTCCAGCATCCAGCAAGTAGGCGGCAATGTTTACCAAATGGAAAAATGACCCTACCTAGAGGTAAGGGCGCATTATCGTCTGCCCGACAGAACAAATGACATAGGGGTATTCGGATCAATATCCCTAACAGAGACACAATGTTAACAAGCATCCGTTCTTGAGGCGGTTCATGAAGCATCTAATCCAGTAAGAATTGCAGTTAATATTGTTGTTTGACGTCCCCCTGAGGTCAAAGGTCACCAAATTGTTTGATCCGTCCCCAGAATGATGTCATGAATCTATGCAAGTTTGGCTATGATATATTAAAGAGTTGCTGAGAACAGGCTTAAGATCAAACTTAACTGCCCAATATGTCAGCAGTCAAGTTTGATTGGTTGTCAAGGCCAAACGGTTTTGAATTACAAAAGTTTGTTAGGTATGTTTGTTCAGCTTGGTCTGAAGATCAAATATGGCAAGTTTCATGATGATTGGACATAATCTAGCAAGTTTGGTTATGATATGTTAAAGAGTTGATGGAGAACAGGCATACTCCCTGTTTGGCGGCTTTGCCGTCAATTTTGATTTTGTCACGGCCAAACGTTTTGAATTAGAAAATGCTGTTCGGCACATTTGTTCAGCTTGGTCTGAAGATCATAGAGGGAAAGTTTCTAAGTCTATGTATCAAGTTTGGCTATGATATGTTAAATAGATGCTGAGAACAGTCTTACTTGCTGTTTGGCGGCTTTAACGTCAAGTTTGATTGGCTGTCAAGGCCAAACGATTTAGAATTTGAAAAAGCTGTTTGGCATGTTTGTTCGAATTGGTCTGAAGATCCTATCGTGCAAGATTCATGACGATTGGACATAATCTTTGGTCTGTGAATATGTAATATTGATATTAACAACTTTAAACATGGCGGCCAATTTCTGATGTTGCCATGGGAAATATTTTATTAGCCATATGGGGCGGTCTGACAGTATCACCAGACATTGAGAATAAGTTTTAAATATACTCATGTGATAAGAGAGGAGTTAAAATACGTCTTTGTTAATTATAGCGCCCCCTAGAGGTCAATGGTCACCAAATTAATTGAGTGGCCCCGCGATGACGTCATGGGTCTATGTATTAAGTATGGTTATAATATGTCAAAGGGCTGCTGAGATATTGGCGTATTGTTTTGAGGCTTCGCGTAAAATTTCATTGGTTGTTGCAGCTATCTCCGTGATATAGAATGTACTAGCTACATAGGGAGGTCTGATACTATCAACAGACATGGAAAATTAGTTTGAAATATACTCATGTGAAGAGAGAGGAGTTAAAACACATCGACAATTTAAACAGCGCCTCCTAGAGGTCAAGATCACAATGATGAGGTCATATTAACCAAGTTTGGTTATGATATGTCAAAGGGCTGTTGAGATATTGGCTTACTTCCTGTTTGGCGACTTCGCGGTCGAATTTGATTGGCTGTACCGGCCAAACGGTTTTCAATTTGAAAGATATCTCAATGTTTTTATCAAGCATGGCCTGAAGATCATGTGCGTTTCGAGATGATTGGACAAAATCATCATGTTTGCTATGAGTAGCATTTTTAAGGCTTTGGACATAAACCAAGATTGCGGAAAATCCATCATTGGAAAATCCAATGACGTCATAGGATGCGTTGAACTCGGCTTGGTTCAAGGAATCCAATGATATCTGGTTTGTGAATATTGGATGAATGGGTCGAAAGTTATAAACATGAATGCAGGTCCAACTTTGACCTCTTGGTGGCGCTAGAGCTGATGGGGGGTGCCAAGGGGCGGTGCGGCGAAAGGAGGAGGCATGTTCTGGCGCAAACATTCCCTGGTGCTATTTTGCAGTATCAGAAGCCACTTGCGCCACAAACCAGGAAATACCTGGTTTAAAGTCAGTGGCGCGTTGTTCAGATGCTTTTTTAAGGGCGCATGCATGATGTTGCTTGTGCACCTCGTGCATACACTTCTCTCATCTACCTAGCCACACATTCTCGGTAAATTATTTGGGAAAGAACAGCTGATACAACGTTAATAAGTTGTACTTTTAAATCAATGCATCTGCAAACACCGTACAACAAACACATATTTACTTGAGACAGCAATCATGTACATGCCCATAACTTTTAGGATTGATGAGTATTTGATTGTGAGAAAACATTGTTTTACCGTGAGTGAGTGTTAAAAAGAATGAATGAATGCGGGCAAGCGTGTGTGTATGTGGAAAAGAATGAATGATTGCGGTTGCGCGCGTGTGTGTCCATCTGTTAAAACACACGCAAACTAAACACGTAATGCATTATACAGTCCATGGCAATGTATATTAACGGGGGCACACATGCATATTAGGAACACAAGTCGATAATGATAATGCATACAATACTGATAAGAAACGATGTTTATGATGTAGGCCTATTACGTATATCATTAAATAGAACCACAGTTACCGCATATTATATGTTATATCATATAAGTTTTCTTTGCCGAAATTTATTTGAGGACTCAGTATTTCTGAAGTTGTGGAAGAAAACCTTATTCCATGTGTGAATTAGGCCATATTATTTGGCCATAAACTGAGCCATTTGAAGATTAAAGATTTTAACATTCAAGATTCAAGGTTGGTTTTATTGTCATCTGCACAACAATTACAGAGCAGTCGCTGGCAATGAAATTCTTTAGTCTTGGGCTCCTCCAACAGTGCAATATAAGAGAAAGTAAAGGTATATGAGAAACACAAGTAGGAAATCTGAGACTTAAATAATAAAAAGCAAAGGAAAAGTTAAGTTTGAAATTCATGTGCATATGTCTCATCGGAGACTGCAGACGCGCTGTTAAAATATCAACTCGTCAGATTCAAATGCGCTCATGGCTCTTAAAGGGGATGGGAGCTGGCACTCTCATTGGTTTATTGCATGTTATGCCCAAACCACATCCACGGGTAATTAGGCTACTTCAGACCAACCATTTTTGGATATGGGCCGGGCGCAAGAGTATTTTTTTGCGCTGGTAAACTGGGGACATCGCCGCAGAACCGCCCACAAAGCTACTTGCGCTTGGCGCTTCTCACTTGCGTTTCAGACCGTTAAAATAGGGCCCCTCATCTCGTGGCATCATGAAGACCTTACAAGACTCATCTCATGGGAGCACAAAGACCTTATAGCAGAGGTCTTCAACATTTTCCAGGCCAAGGACCCTCAAACTGATGGAGAGATGGAGTGGGGACCCCCTACTTATATATTGTACCAAATTGTGTTTTATATTAAACTGGTCCTATAGTGCCATGTATCTTAGTACCTTGTTATTTTGCATTCAATACTAAGATATTCAAATAATACAGAGGTTTATATATTCATGTTTTAAACATGTGCAAGGTATAGTGAGTAGGGTGGCCATGCCACTGCCATTCACATAACATAATAAACTGATACCTTCCAAGATCAACAATGTCTGTCAATTGCATGTAATCATGCATGAAAGCAATTCAAACAGACATTTTTACCACTTTCTTTCTTTCTTACCGCTACAACCCCAGCGTGTCTGGTTGCTAAGCGACGTCTTTGTCAGACTATTTCTGCTTATCGCTTAGTTTCCCGATAATGACCGGCGTTCTGTACATTATCCCTTACATAACAGCACTCTCTCTCCCCCAACAGTCTTCGCTGCGCACTCTCATCCAAACACGCATTGTTTGCGACGGAGGAGGGGGTAGATATAAAGACCGGACGAGAGACGTCGCTGTGCTGTCCTTCTTCTTAATTAAAGGAGCAGGCAGAGAAAAGCTCCCTCCTGCTAGGCTTTCATTAAAATCCAATCCATGAAAATGTCGCAACCAGTCAAGATGTGTCAGGTGTAGGCGAGAGACCGTACGTACGTACGAACGTACACTTACCACTTTTGTAAATGCCATATAGTACATTTGGATCGCATGATAGGAATAGATCTATTCTGATTAGAAATGGGATCAAAAGTGTCCATGTAAACACGGCTAGTGTGTTGGATTCATGTTAATGTGTATTTAAAGACGTTTCAATTTGTGGAAAAAATTGCGGGGTGAATATCAAAAAAATATCTAATCAACCAAAAGTTTTGCGACCCCCCTGCAGTACCTCCGCGGACCGGCTTTTGAAGAACTCTGGCCTAGAGGACTCATCTCATGAGACCAAGAAGACCGTCTTACAGACTTTATCCCCTGGTATCACAAAGACCTTAGACCTCATCTCATGGGATCGTGAGGACCTTCTCCCTACAGACCCCCACCATGACTGGAGACAGGATTTCAGGAAAATACGTTTTTAGACTTCAAAAGTCCCATCTTTTCTAATGTAAGATCATCTCTCTAAGACCAAGTTGAGGGCAATGACGAGGGCTTTGAGTGAGTGTGAATGAGTGAGGCGAGTGTGAATGTGCTCATCAATTGTCTGGTGCTAAACAAGATGATTTGTTGACATCAGCATGATGTCGTGAATATCATCCTCACCGCCGCCGGGCAGGAGACCCTGTCTGTACACAGAGAGTATGTTGGGATCTGGGAAGCGAAAGGGAGGGACAGTGAGGGGGGAGGGAAGGAGAAAAAGAAAGGGAGAGAAAGAGAGAGAGGGAGGGAGGGAGGGAAGAGGTGGTGTATGAAAGGAAGTGATGACATAGCTTCCTATGTCATTAGCGCTGTCGCACAGGCAGATATAATGAGTAAGCATAGACTCACACACATACACACACACACACCAACATACACACACACACACACACACACACTCACACAGACACACACACGACTGGGTGGTTCTGACAGGGCCATCCAGATGAATATTTAATGAGTCAGCGACCAACGGCTTACAGTAGGAGACTGTTACTCTGCATTAAAAACTTGGTTCTTTAAATGGACATTGTTAGCAGGAGCCTTTTGGCACTACATGCACACGCACACCACACACACAGCAAACGCACTCGCATAAGCACATACACGCACGCACACACCAAACGAATATGCTCACACACACACAACCACACACCGAGCACACTCACACACACACTGACACACACACACACACATATTAATGCACACAGCAAAGCATAAATACACAAAAGCACAATGGAACAGGCTAACAAGGCATCATAAGCTTCGCTGTCCTATGATTCTCTCTCTCTCTCTCTCTCTCTCTCTCTCTCTCTCTCTCTCTCTCTCTCTCTCTCTCTCTCTCTCTCTCTCTCTCTCTCTCTCTCTCTCTCTCTCTCTCTCTCTCTCTCTGTCTCTGTCTCTGTCTCTCCCTCTCTCTCGCTCTATGTCTCTCATTATGTCACTCTCTCTGGGACCTTAGTACACATATAAACACATACTGTACTTTCAAAGGAACATAAGACTCATGCATACATACAGAATAACACACACACACTTTCTAAACAACACACTGACAGATTCTTCCCAATTTAGCAAAAAACAATCATACAACAGACACACGCACGCACGCACACACACACACACAGACACATACACCCAAACACACACATACACAAACCCACACAAAACACTAGCTAAACGCAATGTTAACATCTTAGAGGATTAAGTGACTGGATCCACAGTGCCCTGCTCTCCGGGTGACAGGACTTACAGAGTTGATCTCCATGAAGAACCGTTTTAAATAGACTGAGCAAACTTAAGGACTGTCAGCAAAGCAGTATGTAGCGAGAGAGAAAGAGACACAGAGTGTGTGTGTGAGAGAGAGAGAGAGAGAGAGAGAGAGAGAGAGAGAGAGAGAGAGAGAGAGAGAGAGAGAGAGAGAGAGAGAGAGAGAGAGAGAGAGAGAGAGAGAGAGAGAGAGAGAGAGAGAGAGAGAGAGAGAGAGAGAGAGAGAGAGAGAGAGAGAGAGAGAGAGAGAGAGAGAGAGAGAGAGAGAGAGAGAGAAAGAAAGGTTAAAGCCAATGGAAATGTTGTTACCGTGGTAAAGGTTGTCATGCGTGGTGGAGGGAAGGGGGGGAGGGCGGACGAATCATTATCCGGCTGTCATAGCATGTGCATGCACCAGCCTCTCACGCGTGTAGGGGTGTTTCCAACTGTTTCTGAAACCAATGTCACACTGTTCACCATTTCTTGTGTGTGGGGTAAACCTTCAGATAGTATGTGAAAAGGAAGGCTGATGACAGTGAGCAGTCAAACCGCTCTCATCCAGCCCCTAACAGGTCATTGACCCAGGCGTTATATTAGGACACCTCCACTAGCCCTCGGGACCACTGGGTTCATTCCAAAGTAGTCCTTGGGAACACAGAGTGAAGTAAACCCAGTGTGATGGCACGTTCTTTGAGTTGTCGTCCCCCCCCCTGGAAGGAATAGATCACAGATGAACTCTCCAGAATGACACCTGGGTTCTGCTTTTCTTTGGGGCATTTTTGGTATCCAAGCTGTGTGTCCAAGAGCTGCCTGAGCCTGAATCTCATTATCCGTGTTGTTCTCGCCTCAAATGAGACTAGCTCATTCGGCTAAAGCACCAACTCAGGAGAACCACGATGGTATTAAGGCATTCTGGATCAAAAGACACATCGACATCGGTGTGTGTGAGTGTAAATGTATGTTTGTGTGTTGGTGTACCTGTGTGTGTGTGTGTGTGTGTGTGTGTGTGTGTGTGTGTGTGTGTGTGTGTGTGTGTGTGTGTGTGTGTGTGTGTGTGTGTGTGTGTGTGTGTGTGTGTGTGTGTGTGTGTGTGTGTGTGTATAGAGTGTGTCAGATCAACAATTTGCCAAGGGCCTCTTTTGAAAACACACCTCAGGTGGGACTAATTAGCAAATCAGCACATTAACCTTTTCACTTCCTGTTGGATCTTCAGCACACAAGGAGGCTCCTGTCCCTGTGAGCCCAGCCTCCCCTGGACGCAACCCCCTACCCCCTCAGTGGACCCCCTGGACCCTACCCCCTACCCCCTCACTTGAACTTACACCCTACCCCCTAAGTGGCCCCGGCTGGCTGACCTGAACCGACTTGTTGTGGTCTGAGGTACTAAATACATGATATCTGATCTCCAGGGAACAACAGATATGGTGGAACCACTTTATTAAAAATGATATATGTTATTATATGAAAGACTAATCACACTCGTTATTATGTACAGAATTAAATCGCTCCAAACTCTGAAGCTATGAATATGAAAACGTCCCTTCAAAGCAGAGCCTAGTGCTCCAGCTCAGCAGCCTCTCCTACCAGGTTGCCGATGCTCAGCATGCCATTGAACTCGTCCGTCATGGGGTAGTGCTCCATAGCCATGAACAGGGTGTTGAGCACGATGCACACTGTGATGGCCAGGTCCAGGAAGGGGTCCATCACCATCACGTTGACCAGCTGTTTCACTCTCAGCCAGAAGGGGGAGCACTCCCACACCAGGTAGCGCTCGGCCAACACGTACCAGCAGGGGTGGCACTTCTTCTGGGCCTCCTCCAGCTCTGTAAGAAAAACAAAGACAAAACCCCAGCAGGCACAAAGACATCTAGTTACCAAGGCAACCACCACAACAACAACTGGTGACCTTCTAGCCCTGGCTAGCTTAAAATGTAGCAAGCCAGTTAGATACCTAGAATAGATAGCTGTGTATGTGTCAGACTTTTTGAATGACATTTGGATGGTCCTCTCAGCTGCCAAGGCTCAGAACTAAAGGTTTATGTCTCAGTTGAAGTCTGGTATTCATAGACCCTTCTATGAAATGATGAATCATCAATGTGAGCATTTACATTTTATGAAAAAAAAAAGGCTAATTCATTCATAGCAATATGGTTAAATACACATAATGTGGTTGAACATAGAAAGGAACAGGAAAGAATTCACGCAAGGGAAATAAATAAACACATATTTTTGAGTTGGTTGTGTGTTGTTGGCGTCATTTTAAAGTATTTTTCACCACCGGGCTGTGTGTTGTGATTAATAGCTTCAGAGGTTAGCAGGCCGTGCTAACGATGCTAGCCAGTTGGCACATCCACCTGGGGTCGTGTTTCACAGTGTGATGTTCCTAACGGGCCTGATGGGTGGACTAAAAAGCCTGCTGTTATCGCCCAGGAACACTCACAGGCCTGTTTGTGTGTGCGCGTGTGTGTGTGTGTGCACGTGTGTGTGTGTGTGTGTGTTGTGTGTGTGTGTGTGTGTGTGTGTGTGTGTGTGTGTGTGTGTGTGTGTGTGTGTGTGTGTGTGTGTGTGTGTGTGTGTGTGTACGTGTGAATGTTTTTATGTTTTTTTGTCAAGCTTACCATGCCACTAAGTAAATGGTATCTATGTCCAAGTAGCGGGTGACACTACCATCATCACACACAACCCCACACTCACAGACCACAATGTACACACTCAGATACACCCACACACACACACACACCCACACCCACCCACGCACAACCCCCCACACACATGCACACACACCCCCATACACACACAGTAATCACAATGTACACACTCAGAAACACACGCAAACACACACACAGACCACAGTACACAATCAGAAACACACACACACACACACACACACACACACACACACACACACACACACACACACACACACACACACACACACACACACACACACACACACACAAACACAAACATACACACACACTGACACACACTAACTGCAATGTACACACTCAGAAACAAACACACACACTCACACGCAGACCACAATCTAAACACTCAGACACATATAAACACACACACACGCGCGCACACACACACACATACTCACAGACACACACACACACACACACAAACTCACTCTCAGACACAAGTTCCCCTAAAGAAGTGGGATATGTGGCTCTATGTGTCTCTCCTTCTTCAGGGCTAAGCTCTCCCCTCTCACGGAGCCTCTCTTGTTGTTCAAGCTGCGGCCGTTCTTTCTATGGGACCAACGAGCCAGAAGGAAATCCACCCCTCCTTGACGCTGATAGGCCCATCAGTCGACACTGGGCATGGGTCGCTGCCCTCCCCAGATGTTTGGCCCTCTGGGGACTTCATGAGGGCCCCATTCAGCATGGGGCTTCACCTGAACCTCCCCCTGATATCAAATACAGAGTGCTTATCCCTGTCATAACCAATGGTCTCGTTGAAGGTTGGCTGTGGAGTATTGATACACAACTTTGAGCAAGATTCAACATCTAACGGTGGCCCTAGCTTGAGGTGTTTGGCCAGCAGCAGAAACAGTCCCTATCTGGCCCGTTTACGGAATTGAATGACAACCTGCAGCAGTCAGAACTCATTCCTAGTCAGTCCTTAAGATTTTTTTAATGAAATTCTCAAATGGGACCTCTTGAAACACGTCAAACGGAGTAGAGCTGAGGTCCTTCCCCAACAAGGACCTCTGGATGAAAGCGATCTAACGTTTCCCGTTGACCAGCCAGGTGGCGGGGCCTCTTACAGGCCGTCAGAGGAGCCCCCCTGCCCTGCTGCTGCTCCAAATACCTTCCATGGCGTCTGTGAGGTAGCTGGCAGCGCTGAGGGCTCGGTCCCTCCGGTAGGAGCCCTGGGAAGAGAGGCGCCTGGGGGCCAGAATGTTGCTGAGCTCTGTGGTAGAGGTAGGCACCTGGAGAGAGAGAGAGAGAGAGAGAGAGAGAGAGAGAGAGAGAGAGAGAGAGAGAGAGAGAGAGAGAGAGAGAGAGGAGAGAGAGAGGAGAGAGAGAGAGAGAGAGAGAGAGAGAGAGAGAGAGAGAGAGAGAGAGAGAGGAGAGGAGAGGGAGAGGAGAGAGAGGGAGAGAGGAGGGGAGAGAGAGAGGGAGAGGGAGAGGGAGGGAGGGAGAGGAGAGAGAGAGAGAGGAGAGAGGGAGAGAGGGGAGAGAGAGGAGGGGGAGAGGAGAGAGAGAGAGAGGGAGGGGAGGAGAGAGGGAGAGAGGAGAGAGGAGAGAGAGAGAGAGAGAGAGAGAGAGAGAGAGAGAGAGAGAGAGAGAGAGGGAGAGGGAGAGAGGGGAAGACAGAGGGAGGCAGAGAGAGAAAAATATCAAAAGTTGACCTCATGAAGTTTACACAACTGCTGTTAAATGTTCTCTTCGCTCTCTTTCTCCTTTAAACTGTTAAATGTCTGCTCTCTTTCTCCTTTAAACTGTTAAATGTCTGCTCTCTTTCTCCTTTAAACTGTTAAATGTCTGCTCTCTTTCTCCTTTAAACTGTTAAATGTATGCTCTCTTTCTCCTTTAAACTGTTAAATGGAAGCTCTTTGTTTCCTTTGACACTTTGGCAGAACCAGGTAGCAAATTGCCTCAGGATGAGGAGCAACGAGTTTTAATTTTGTTCATAATATATTACCATCTGTATTCAAGTCTTGCTATTGAGTCATACTTTTAACTTTTAACAACGTTGTACAACATAAAAGTACCTGTCTATTTTGTGACACTTAACTATATCCAATAGATCCATTACTTGTGCGAGCATCACACAAAAGGAACTTGTGGGGCTCTTAACCTGGCTACGTGGCAACAGCACTAAGCAGTGAGGGCCAGCACCACCCTAAGTGTGCTGTTCTCTGACCTCACTGCCATGTCAACGGCTAGTAACAGACGCCATACATGACAAACACAATGAAGGGCGTGTGTGCACGTGTGTGTTTATGTGTGCACGTGTGGATGTGTGCGTGTATGTTTGTGTGTGTGCACGTGTGTGTGTGTGTGTTGTGTATATGTGTGTGTGTGTGTGTGTGTGTGTGTGTGTGTGTGTGTGTGTGTGTGTGTGTGTGTGTGTGTGTGTGTGTGTGTGTGTGTGTGTGTGTGTGTGTGTGTGTGTGTGTGAACGCGTCTGTGTGTGTGTGCGTGTATGTGTATGTGTATGTTTGTGTTCATGCGTGAGTGTCTTTGCGTATGATATTGGAATGGAGTTATGCAGAAGGCTGATTCATAATTCACATGCCTCAGTGTTGGATGGCTTTAGGCCTCTTCCTTGTTAAACACACACACACACACACACACACACACACACACACACACACACACACACACACACACACACACACACACACACACACACACACACACAGAAACACACACAAACACAAACAAACACACACACACACACACCAGATATGTATATCCTTTCTTTCCCTCTTATTCGTACACAGACAATTAAAATGTCATGAAACACACTGAAGAAAGTCTAAGGCCTGCAGACTGAAGGCACCGAGAGAGACCAGCAGGAGAGAGGAGGGGAGGGGAGATGAGGGGAGAGACTGTTGAGACCCACGGAGACAGTGGTCCTCACACTCACACTCTCCTCCTTGACCCGCTCCATGGTGCAGGCTGGCAGCTGCCCCTGCATGGCTGGCGGGGAGACCCCGTTCTGGTCCATTCCAACAAACAGCTTTCCATTAACATTCAGAGAAGGATAAAAAACCTGCCCAAAGAAGACCATCTATTATTATTAATCAAAAATATTAGTCCTAATTGTATTCAACATAATAAAATAAATACAAAAGGTAACACTTTAAATTAAGATACTCATATTCAAATACGATTAGTGATAAGAATATAGTAACAACAATGTTGAATTTGAATCATATGATTCAACAGATATTGTTTCTGATGTCAATGTCTTCTGGAGCAGAATAGCAGTAGATAATACAGTATTGAACGGTGCAGTGTTAATATCATCAGTAGATAACACAGTATATCTACTGGTCTGCTATCTAAACAGGGCTGTGTAGATAACACAGTATTAAACAGGGCTGTGTAGATAACACAGTATTTATTAAACAGTGCTTCATAGATAGCACAGTATTAACAGAGATGTGTAGATAACCAACGCGGTCTCACAAAAATATGTGACACTGTCACGTTATTTTAATCTATTGTTCGTGATCAGGGACACGTATTTTCAAAATTTTTGTGTCAAAAAGCACAATTTTCAAACTGTCATGGCAACGTCCGCTCGGACACTGGACTTGCGAGGCATCGACGCGGACTTTCATTCACATAGCCAAGAACAAGACAATAGATGGCTAGGTACAATAAACATCAAGACATACCATTCTAAAAAGAACAGATGAAGCAGCTACCCTTGTTTCCTTCGCGGTTTGCCTACAGAGCAGCGCACCTGCATTTAATATATCCGTGAATTGTTACAATTTCTCAGAATCAAAGGCGAAAGTAGAAACGGGTGGCCAAAAGCTGTCGTATTGTTAGTTATCACAGACAATTTTAAGTAGAAACGGGTGGCCAAAAGCTGTCATATTGTTAGTTATCACAGACAATGCCTCGCAAGTCCAGTGTCCGAGCGGACGTTGCCATGACAGTTTGAAAATTGTGCCTTTTGACACGAAAAATTTGAAAATATGTGTCCCTGATCAACGAACAATAGATTAAAATAACGTGACAGTGTCAAATATTTTCGTGAGACCGGGTTGAGATAACAGTATTAAACAGGGCTGTCTAGATTAGTGATTCTTAAACTTTTTGCCTGGCGACCCCACAAAAATGTATGGTAAGGTCTGACGACCCCACTTTCCCCAAACCCATTCTAAGTCCTTACTCAAAATACCCCCTCAAACGTTAACAACTAAATCAAGAAAAAAATAGTAAGCAAAGTAATTAGTTTTATTTATTCCATATGAACAACAACCGAGAAAACCAAACAATCACGATCAAACAAGTGTATCAGATCAGAACACACACACACACACACACACACACACACACACACACACACACACACACACACACACACACACACACACACACACACACACACACACACACACACACACACACACACACAGCATTAGGCTTACAACGTTACATGAAATATTTATGCCGATAACAATACCAGTATTTTTTTATTTCACTTTTCAGGTTTACTATCTTCAACAATTTCAATGGGAAGGGTGGGCCTGCTTCCGTGAACATAGCAAGTTAATTCTAGGAGGAATGCTGCATACGGCGACACTGAGATTTTCCTCCACGGCGCTGAGCCGACATCTGTATTTATTTTTTATATATGCGAGGGACGAAAATGTCTTCTCGCACAGATAGGTCGACCCGAAAGGAGTTAGAATGTCCATGGCAGCCTTGGACAATCCGGGGTATTCCTGCGCACCAGACAGCCAGAATTCATCCAGTGATTTTGAGGCAAACGATGTCCGTATGGTTCGGTCGCTGGATAGCTCAAGCAGCGCGTCTTCGAGCTCGGATGACAGATGGTTTGAAGAGCAGCTGGTGAATGGTTGTCGTATCCAATCTGAATACTCCACATTTCCCGTCGGAACATATTGATGGAATCTTGCCCCGTGAAAGCCACCTATCTTCAGAATGGAAAAGAAGGGATTTGTGTGTAGACCCCATTTCCTGACAAGAGAAGGGTGAAGAGTCTAGTATTGAGTGGGCGGGATTTGAAGAAATTCACCATTTTAATTGCTGTCTGGAGAACATTGTTAAGCTCAGGCTCAAGTGTCTTGGATGCCAGGGTCTCTCCGTGGATAATGCAATGGGTGAACTTGGCATGTGGTGCAACGCCACGGACCTTTGCTTTCAACCCTTTATTTTTCCCAAACATAGCTACCGCACCGTCTGCTATGTATATATGCTTAGGCAGTTGGCCCATTGCAGCCCTGCGTCTTCCATCCAATCATTGAGACAATAAAAAATGTCACTGCCGGTACACCTTCTTCCATCGGAGAGCAGAACAGCATGTCCTCGTGAAGTTTTCCTTTATACCTGTAGCAAACAAACACCAACAATTGCGCGACACTTGTCACGTCAGTAAACTTATCTAACTGTATCTCGATTATCTGACATTTCATGTCATTAGCGATCTCGATAATGCGCTTGAACACTGTATCATTGGAGAGGGGGATTTGCTTGAGCGCACTGGCAATCTTTTCACCATGCATTGCGGTGGTCATCGCAGTTGCTGCACAGGGAGGATGAGGCTTTCGGCAATTGTGTGTGGCTTCTTTGCTTTCGCCACAAGGTGGGCCACTTGGTAGGAAGCTACCAAGGCTTTGGTGGGCAAGGTACCTTGCCCATGCACTGCGGTCTTCTGCTCCTTGCAGGGCAGCTTATTTTCGCAGAAAGAAAGTCATTGGTTTCGTAGCGTCCTTGGGATGGCAGGTTTCGAGATGTCGTTTCATTTTGACGGGTTTTAAGCTCTCATTCACCAGAACATCGCCGCAAATCAGACATTGTGGGTGGTCGAGGTTACCTTTTACTTGGCAAGTGAATCCATATTGCCGAAGCCTCGATTTCTTCCTTTTTATTCTCACCGGCCTGTAGACTTGTCCCGTCTGAGGATCGCGTAGGAGTAGACGCACTGGTAGCTGGCAATTCCGAGCTTTTCTTAGATTTTTTAAGAAGCCACCTCTCCATTTTGGCTAGTAGGCTATCTATGTCTTTTCATTTTGTTTTACTTTGTTTTTTTTTTTTAAAATAGCGGGAACAAGTTAATTTACGTATAGTGGGAGGGAGCAGATGGTTCCATTGTTTCTATCAGCGGAGTAGCCCATAGGCTGAACCAGATCTCGTTGAAAGACATAAACATATATTCTCTCTTCTCGACTTAACTGCGTGTAAATAAGAAAAAGGCCGATGTTTTTCCCCAATATTATTTTCCTTTGTTTCACCTGGCTATAATTATAATTTCGGACTGAATACAGAAAATAATTGGCGACCCCACAGAAGTTTTTCGGGACCCCATTTGGGGTCGCGACCCCTAGTTTAACAATGACGGGTAGGTAACGCAGTGTTAAACAGTGCTGTGTAGATGCACGTGTTCATGCTGTTCAGCGGACCTGGGACCCCCTGCTGGCCGTGCTGTAGGTGCTGGGGCGCCGTGCGGTCCAGGGGTGAGGCAGGAGGCTCCCCATTCTGGCCCGACTCCCCACCCCCTCCCCCACCTCCCCTGGGATGCTATACTCATCGTCGGCCATCTCCCCCTCCGACCCGCGGCTCCGTAGCCGGAAGTTGAAGATGGAGGAGATCTGGCTGCCGCGACGCGTGGACAAGGAGTGGGACAGGAAGGGATGGGGCACCTGGAGGGTGGAGGAGGAAGGGGAGAGGATGGGAGGGGAGGAGAGGAGGGGAGAGGAGAGAAGGGGAGAGGGGAGGAGAAGAGGGGAGGAAGGGAGAGGAGTGGAGAGGAGAGTGGAGAGGAGAGATGGGAGGCAAGAGGAGAGGAGGAGGGAGGAGAAGAGGAAGATGAAGGAAGATGAGACAAGAGGAGAGGAGATATGAGAGGAGAGGAGAGGAGAGGAGAGGAGAGGAGAGGAGAGAGGAGAGAGAGAGGAGAGGAGAGGAGAGGAGAGGAGAGGAGAGGAGAGGAGAGGAGATGAGATATGAGAGGAGAGGAGAGGAGATATGAGAGGAGGGGAGAGGAGAGGAGAGGAGAGGAGAGGAGAAGGAGAGGAGAGGAGAGGAGAGAGGAGAGGAGAGGAGAGGAGAGGAGAGGAGAGGAGAGGAGTCTTAGGCCCAATCCCATTTCTTTGCTCACTGTCTCAACCCTACATCTCAACCCTAACCCTACCCCTTACCCTCATTGCTCATGCTCATTGCTACCCCTAACCGATCCCCTACCAAATGGGACAACCCTACCCTGTGACGTCATCAAACCTGGGAAGATCTGGATATCATACGACATGAGCCCGGCAGCTACCCGACGCGGGGCCGCCCGGTCCACTGCCGGGGGCTGCCCGAGTCTATTACGGGCTCTGCAGCCCGGCCGTGGACCGGGGGTCGGGGGGCCCAGGGTCGGGGAGCTGCCGGGCTCATGTCGTATGATATCCAGATCTTCCGAGAGTCCGTTCTACAGCCCTAACACATTACCCCACATGCAATCAAATGGGCGAAATGGGACATTAAAATAGGGCAAGTGTTGACATGGAACTATCCATGTTTGCAGAGATCGCGAGCTAATTCCGCTAACTAGCGATTTGTGCATGACAATTCAACCCGCGGTGGTTATGTATCTGGTTATAACGAATGTCTATAATGCATTGAAACTACATTTCGATAAATATAACATTACTATATATAATATATTATATTAGTTATATTATTATTATATTATATAATATAATATATTATATTAGTATATTTTTCACCTAGAGTCACTAGAACATGGAATATATTATATATTAGTATATTTTTTCACCCTAGAAGTCACTAGAACATGGAAGATCTGGATATCATACGACATGAGCCCCAGCATGCTCCTCCGACCGGCGGGCCGCCCGGTCACGGCCGCAGCGCCCGGCGGTGGACCGGGGTCGGGCGGCCCCAGGATCGGGGAGCTGCCGGGCTCATGTTCGGTATGATATCCAGATCTTCCGAGAGTCCGTTCTACAGCCCTAACACATTACCCCACATGCAATCAAATGGGCGAAATGGGACATTAAAATAGGGCAAGTGTTGACATGGAACTGTGTTGCGGAGATCGCGAGGTAATTCGCTAACTAGCGATTAGTGCATGACAATTCAACCCGCGGTGGTTATGTATCTGGTTATAACGAATGTCTATCATGCATTGAAACTACATTTCGATAAATATAACATTACTTATATAATATTACTAATATAATATAATATATTAGTATATTTTTCACCTGGAGTCACTAGAACATGGAAGATCTGGATATCATACGACATGAGCCCGGCAGGTCTTCCCGACCGCGGGCGCCCGGTCCCACGGCCGGGCTGCAGGGGCCCTAATCACGGGCTCTGCAGCCCGGGCCGAGGACCGGGGTCGGGCGGCCCAGGGTCGGGGAGCTGCCCCGGGCTCATGTCGTATGATATCCAGATCTTCCGAGAGTCCGCGGCCGGGCTGCAGAGTATAATTAATAAAATAATTAATAGTTTATCACAGAGAAAACACTTAAATTTGTGTTTTTCAAATCCTGTCGCATCTTTTCGCCCTCCATCTTGTCTAGGATATTTCTTGATTTTCCGTTTTCTCGCAAGGTATTGTGGGAGCAAGTCACAACTGAAGCGCTTTGAGGGTGCCCATCGAAAATCTCAATTTTGAGGGGATGTTAGCCCTCCCCCTTACCCCTTAAGCTACCTTTAAACTGGTATTGGGACATGGCTCCACGGCGCGTGAACGCGCAACAGCGAGGGCTAGGGCTGAGATTTTCCTTT
>OLKM01002799.1:0-15000 GCA_900291075.1 Melanogrammus aeglefinus | reverse complement strand
GCTGTAAGGACGTACAGACGTACAGACGTACAGGCGTATGGACGTATAGACGTATGGATGCATGTAATAGGTGTCCAAAGAGCTTTGGTGTACTAACAGAGGGTTCTGTAGATTCCCATGAGATGAGAGGTGATATAAGACTAACACAAGACAGGAAAGTCGGCAGTATTCAACAGTAGAAAAAATGACACATAAACAAGAATAAAACTACTAAATAATACTGAATATATGTCCACACGCACAAGATGTGGAGTAGAAATGGAAAAAAGTAGACGCAAGAATACATTATTGGCAGTTGAAGACATCCTGTCTATTTGGCTCGCTTTCTTTCTGTCTTAGCGTGCGCCCTACTCTCTGTCAATGTGAATGAACATTTGAGTGTTGTTTTGTTGTAGAGATTGTCAGTAAAGCTCAAGCCGCCTGCAGCCTCCCTCAGTCACATAAGCTCAGTCACATGACCAGAGAGTTAACTTAGTCAGATGACCAGAAAGTGACCTCAGTCACGTGACCAGAGAGTGGTCTCAGTCACATGACCAGAGTGCTCAGTCACATGACCAGAGTGCTCAGTCACGTTACCTCAGTCCCATGACCAGAGTGACCTCGGTCACATGACCTCAGTCCCATGACCAGAAAGTGACCTCAGTCACGTGACCAGAGAGTAGTCTCAGTCACATGACCAGAGTGCTCAGTCACATGACCAGAGTGCTCAGTCACGTTACCTCAGTCCCATGACCAGAGTGATCTCGGTCACATGACCTCAGTCCCATGACCAGAGAGTGACGTCAGTAACTTGAGTGACCTCAGTCACATGACCTAAGTCACATGACCAGAGAGTGATCTTGGTCACATGACCAGAGAGGGATCTTAGTCACATGCCAGGAGAGTGTGCTCAGTCACATGACCACAGTCACATGACCAGAGAGTGATCTCAGTCACATGACCACAGACTGATCTTAGTCACATGACTAGTGTCATCAGCGTCGCCTGGTGACACCTACCCCCGGCGTCACCGTGGAGACAGCCTTCGCCACGCTGGATGAGACTGACTGCAGATGATGTTCCACATTCATAACATATCACATCCAGCTCAGCAACACGCACGTAATGAGATCTGAACCCACTGCACCACAGGCGCACACACGCTCACGTGCATATACTTTGCACATGGACTAACGCACACGCCCACGTGCAAATGGACTCAGACCCACGTGCCCAAACACCTGCACATGGACCCACACACATACATGTCCATGTGCTATTCCACTTGCATATTTATTCACACACACACACACACACACACACACACACACACACACACACACACACACACACACACACACACACACACACACACACACACACACACACACACACACACACACACACACACACACACACACATTTTTGTTTATGTGATTAAATTGGCCTTGTTTATTGATACAGGTTTTTCATTTTCGATAAGTAGACCAACAGTCAATGGCACCCACACGAGGACACACTCACACACACACCCACCCTAACCTCTGAATGAGGTCAGCAGCTAAGTCTCGATATACATTATCAACACAAGCCCAGCACTGACCCTAGCACCGTACCACACCACAGAGCTGCTGTGGAGAGCTGCTGTTTATGAATCACAGAGACACTGCAACAGAAAGGGGCTTTATGTAACGCTCACGTTAATGCCACAGTGACACATCCAAAGGCAGACAAATAAAACAAATATCAGGCATCTACAATTTCATTTGAATAATAGGAGTGCATATTTTTTACCTGACTTTAATAGTCTCTTGTTGTGGGTAAGATTAATCCAATTATTTAGATAGAGCTTGGCTGTAGATAAATAAATGATGAATGTGTTTGTTGTGTTACAATATTACTTGTGTCTATGAAAAACCATTAATTACAGTGCTAAAGTGTTGCCATGATGTCACGGTCCTTGGCATCACCCATCAAACTATGATAGGTGACCTCACGTCACAAACATTACAGGCATTTACCCGAAAATAAGTTTGAATTAATTGGTTGAGTTGAAACATTAATTAGCAGTGCTAGTAGTAAAATACATTTTGATCTATGATATTCAATGCAAATCTGATTCACTGAACTGAAACTAATTAGCATTGTGCAATACACACTTCCGGAACAAATATGTAGTCAACGCTCTTCAGCTAAGTTAAATGTGTCTTAAAACTCTGCGGGCAGTAATCTGGGAGCAGCACATCCACAGATCACTGTACTTGGTGAAGCAGACATCCCAATTGGCTGAAAGGAAACTGCTGCTGAAAGGCCACACTTTTTTGTATTCTTTTTATATAAAAAACACTTCTAATGCAATCACACATGTCAAAAAAATGTCGAAGCATTGCACTGAACCCACTATGGGTAGCGAAACTGATTGTAGAACGAGGCTGCTTTCATGTCCTGCTGCTCAAACACACATGCGTCTACAAAACATACTTGTGCAGAGGTTTCAACCTATTACCGTACGAACCAACACAGATGGACCGAATGTACAGCGAACTAATCTGATGTACATCTTCCTTTGTCTCCTCCCTTCCATACCAAGTCCTGGAGGACGTCTCTGTCCCCGTCCATAGCCCTGCCAGGGCGGGGACATCACCGCCCCGGCATGCTGAGCACAGGGTATGTTGAGTGCCTATGATAAGCAGGCTGAAAGTGTGTCTTTTTGTCTGTGTGTGTGTGTGTGTGTGTCTGTGTTCGAGGGAGAGAGAAAGGGAGGCTGAAGAAAAGGGGGGAAGAAACGATGTGTGTGTATGTGTGTTTCTGTGAGTGTTTTGTATCGTGTGTGCGTCTTTGTGCGATGCTTGACACAGTGCATGTGACGTGTGTGTTCGGTCACTTCAAGTACTCACTCTCATGCAGTTTGTTTCACTTGACCTCCTTAGAAACTCAACTACACACACAAGCCTGCAGCCACACACAAACACACACACAATTACACACACACACACACACACACACACACACACACACACAGACACACACACACACACACACACACACACACACACACCACACACACACACACACACAGACACACACACACACACACACACATACAGATACACACACTCACACACACACATGCCGGAAAAACACATGCACACATAGATGCAAAAACACACCAGCAGACGCACATAGGCACAGACATGCACACAGACACGCACACACAGAAACACACCCACAAGCACACACACACAGACACACCCACGCACCCACAGAGAGACACACACACACACACACACACACACACACACACACACACACACACACACACACACACACACACACACACACACACACACACACACACACACACACACACACACACACACACACACACACACACAGGGCTCTAAGTATAACTCTCAGGTAAACTCTGGGAGGAAGTATGTAGCATCGCTATAGCAACTGTATCCCAGCGCTGGTTGCCCAGGGAGATTGTTTTGTGCCCTCTCTCTCAGGACACAGAACAACATCTCACAGAGACTAGGTGTGTCTGCGTGTGCGTGTGTGTTTGTGTAACGGACAGTGTGTGTGTGAGAACTTTCCATCTGAGTCACCTAAGAGAGACTTAATACAGCCAGATCCGTCCACAAAGACAACCCAAATCATACAGCATTATCTGATCTCTAGTCCCCGTGATTGATACAAGGATGACGTCAAAGCCATACTAGACAGAATAGAGTGGCAGACAGACACACAGAGAGACAGACAGCCAGGCCGACAAGCCAGCAGACAGACAGACAGACAGACTGACAGGCAGACAGGCCAGCAGACAAACAGTAAGACAGACAAGACGCCCTCCATCTTTCAACACAAAGCCCTGGGTGGAGCAACCACATCACAACTATCTACGTGTAATGGTGACAGAAAGCCCTTGTTTTGCTTGAAGTGAACGTCGTAGCAGCTCATTGGGGAGCCCTTAGTGATAAGGAGAGGTAGGGTGGGGAGGAGGACAGACAGATAGACTGCAGCGGCAGCTTGAATACTTCCCCACTGGCCTGCTGTCATGTCAGACACACGTAGAGCAGCTCTGCAAATAGCATCAAACTATTAGCCCCTCGCCTTAGCAGCTAGCACCTCATCCTAGCCACACCCTGAGAACAGCTTTTGGCCATACACCAAGCCTTTCATCCGTCACGCGGCTCTGAGGGTGTGTGTGTGCGTGTGCATGTGTGTACCTGTGTGTGCGTGTGCACATCAGTGTGTTTGTGTGATTAATGGTTGTTTCTTTCAGATACCTTTCAATACCGAAAACCGATGTACTAAATGACTCTTAATATTGAGCACCGAAACAGAGACACGCACACAATTCATACACACATACACCCCTGCATACCTACATCAAAACACACCACACACCCCTACACACCATCACACACACACACACACACACCGCACACACACACACACACACACACACACACACACACACACACACACACACACACACACACACACACACACACACACACACACACACATCCATACACAAACCCCCTCCCACACACACACACACACACCCAAGACACACAGATACACAAACATACACACATACACAGAACTACACTCTCAGGAAAGAGAGAGAGAGAGAGAGAGAGAGAGAGAGAGAGAGAGAGAGAGAGAGAGAGAGAGAGAGAGAGCAGACGAGAGAGAGAGAGAGAGAGAGAGAGAGAGGAGAGAGAGAGAGAGAGGAGAGAGAGAGAGAGAGAGAGAGAGAGAGAGAGATATGTAGTCTGGTTAATAAGTGTTAAGATGGGGGAGGCTCCATTACTTGCCCCTAGGGGCTGAGAGAAGAGGTTTCCCTGTCCAATCACTGGTCTCTGAATCTTTCTTGCGTCTGTCTTTTGACCTGTTCCATCTTATTTCTTTAGCTTATTACTGCTGTTTTCCCACGACCTTGGAACGAGATTGTCGTTTGCCTAGCTGTGAGGATCACCCATAGATCGACAAGTGAACCCCAGGGCCTAACCTTTCTCCTTTTGGACCGTCTCCTCACATAACCTCCTCCCTGCTACCTGGGCGGACGCAGACCTCAGACTCACACGGGCAGACAGAGTCTGCCCGTGTGAGTCTGTCTATCTGTCACCTACCTTTCTTCTCCCTCTGTAGTCTATTTGTCTAATGTGTTGTTGGTCTGTTGTGGTGTTTCTATGTGTTGTTTGTCTGTTGTGAGTCTCTGTGTGTTGTTAGTCTGTTTTGTGTCTCTGTGTGTTGTTAGTCTGTTTTGTGTCTCTCTGTGTTGTTGGTCTGTTGTGTGTCTGTTTGTTGTTGGCTGTTGTCGTGTCTCTTTGTGTTGTGATCTGTTATCGTGTCTCTGTGTTTTGTTGGTCTGATGTCATTACTCTGTGTGTTGTTGGTCTGTTGGTCTGTTGTGGGTCTCTCTGTATTGTGTGTTGGTCCGGTGTCTCTGTGTCCAGAGTCACTAAATCAAGACACTGATTTTATATATTTTTCAATCTCTCTCTCTCTCTCTCTCTCTCTCTCTCTCTCTCTCTCTCTCTCTCTCTCTCTCTCTCTCTCTCTCTCTCTCTCTCTCTCTCTCTCTCTCCCTCCTCCCTCCCTCTCTCCCTCTCCCTCTCCTCTCTCTCTCTCTCTCTCTCTCTCTCTCTCTCTCTCTCTCTCTCTCTCTCTCTCTCTCTCTCTCTCTCTCTCTCTCTCTCTCTCTCTCTCCCTCCCTCCCTCCCTCCCACTCTCTCTCTCTCTCGCTCTCTCGCTCTCTATTTTTCTATTGCTCACCATTCCCTCATGTCAACAACCGTAACCATGTCAGCTCATTCAGTGTCAATAAAGCTTCACCAAATAAATATTAATTTTCTGTCCTGAGTCAACGTCCTGTGTGTCCTGAGAGTTTGAGGTTCAGCAGACGCTCCGTATTCAGGTGATCTGAGCCCCTGTTCTCTGTTTACCATGAGACCATTAGCCCTGCTCAGCAGAGCGGGGGGCCACAGGGGCCGTCTCTCTGCCCTATTTACCGTTCAGACGGCGGGGCTTTGAACACACAACCTTTCAGTTTGGAGTCCCATGACACGATCCGTCAGCAGTCGTCGCAAGGTGATGACGAGGAGAAATACATCAACACTGGACATTTGACAATCATAATGATACACGTACACACACCACTTTTTAACAAATACTCATGATAGTACACAAACACACGACATTTGACAAATACTGTGCAATGCAACGACGTGCAGACGTGCCCTGAACATCTTTGCGTGGTATATTCTATTCTCCTCTTTCTATTTGAGCACACTCACACACAAACAGGTTCGTTTACACACATGTATACAGATTGAAGCCCATGGACACAAGCAGAAACGGCAGACCCACGGTGTGGGCCCCGGCCCGGCCCCGGCTCCAGCCTGACTTTTAGGCTAATACCTTATATTCATCATCTGATGAATATAAGATATTGGAATGAGTGCATTCCAGGAAAGTCACCCCCCCATAGGTCGGTCATTCTTTATTTCTCTCGAACTGCCCTGATGACAACAAAGTATTTCTACAAGGAAAGCTAGGTCAATGATGATTAACGCCATGACACCGTGCGTTGAATTATGCTCCTCTCGCTTCCCTTTGTTGGTTTTTTACCCTGATTCCCACTCACCATTATGTATACTATATTCATGGACAAGAGCAAAACAAATTATCCATGTCACACATATTAAACAGGTTCCATTATTATAAAGGTCTTTATGGATCCAGGCATGATAGACTTGTGGACATTATATCAAAGAGTTGACCATCCTTATTTTTGCCTAGAGTGTCAATGGATATAAATTGTGTTGTTAGACAACAAATGTTTTCCAGGTGCTCTGCAGAAACGCCTGTGTTCTCTAATTTAAATGCCACCAGGCCTGATATTACAATATTTGTTGAAAACAATATAAATGTATTCTTTCTGGAAGTAGGATGCTGTTTTGATTCAAGTCTAGAGGATGCTTACTCAGCACAGCTGGATCATGCCGGAGCAATGTTTTGTATCTGTAACATTTATGTCCTTATGTACAATTTATTATGAAATGCGTGAATAAATAAAGAACATAAAATATGTGTGTACGAGGGGTGTAACAAATCATCTATTCGGAATCGGTACGGGCATCACGGTTCGGTGCATGGACATTTATTTGAGGACTCAGTATTTCTGAAGTTGTGGAGGAAAACGCTATTCCATGTGTGAATTAGGCCATATTATTTGGCCATAAACTGAGCCACTTGAAGTTTGAAATTCATGTGGTCATGCATCTGTCTCAACGGAGACTACAAACGTGCTGTCAAAATATCAACTCGTCAGATTCAAATGAGCTCATGGCTCTTAAAGGGGATGGGAGATGGCACTCTCATTGGTTTATTGCACGTTACGCCCAAACCACACCTAATTAGGCTACTTCAGACCAACCCTTTTTAGATTTGGGCCGGGCGCAACATCGCCGTAGAACCGCCAACAAAGCTACTTGCGCTTGGCACTTCTCTCTTGCGTTTCAGACCGTTAAAATAGGGCCCCTAGTATGTTCAAGCCATATGAGCTGAATAAAGTTTTACTGTTTCCCCAAAGCAGGTTAGACCCAGTCTGTGGCATCATCAACAGCATCAGCCACATTAAGGTGGCGTAGGTTCAGATAATGGCTTTTCCTCTTCTTCCTCTCCCCTAATGATGCAGGATGCGAGATAAACACACAGGGGAGTACTTCTACACTGGTAACCACATGATGGAGCACGATTGTAGGACAGACACAGGGAAAACACCTGCCGTGGCACTTCCATATCCACCGTAGGAGACCATTCTAAATGAGCTGAGTTGTGCTATTGCAGCATATATGTGGGCCGTTACACTGAGTTCTCCTGCATTGGCCAACACTGTGCAAATCAGAAAAAATACACAAAAGACAAAAAATGGAGATAATAACATAGCTCACGTTGGAAACGCATCATATAGAGAGGTCATTACACTGAGGCAAACCTGAGCATTGGCCTGATAGTGGTAACGCAGCATATAGAGAGGCCATTACACTGAGGCCTACCTGAGCATTGGCCTGATAGTGGTAACGCAGCATATAGAGAGGCCATTACACTGAGGCCTACCTGAGCATTGGCCTGATACTGGTAACGCAGCATATAGACAGGTCATTACACTGAGGCCTACCTGAGTATTGGGGCGGCAGTAGCTCAGGAGGTAGAAATTTGTGATCACCTGAAGGTTGCTGGTTAGATGCCCAGCTCTTCTTAGTGTCAAGGTGCCCTTGAGCAAAGCAGCTAACCCTAACTGCTCCCAACGAGCTGGCTGTCGCCTTGCATGGCTTGACTCCGCCGTTGGTGTGTGAATGTGTGCGTGAATGGTCAATGTGAGGCAATATTGTAAAGTGCTTTGGGTGGTCAATGGTTAGAAAAGCGCTTTATAAATGCTGTCCATTTATTGGCCTGATAGTGGTAACTCAGCATAAAGACAGATCATTACACTGAGGCCTATCTGTGTATACAGAACAAAAAGAAAACTAAATCAACACAAACTCGTTGTGTTTCTGTCTCACACACTTACTAGCACTTTCGTTTTGGCTTCTCCATACCACTTCCTGTGACATCACGGGTCCCAGTAGGAATGTTAACGAGCTACAATAACGAGACAGGGTCCTTAATGAGGGTCCTTAACAAGGCTCCCCATACCATGTGCAAACCGTTTGTTTAGACATGCTTGGCATGCACCTGGCACGTCTCCAGAATATTTATAGAAACCGTGGAGATCAGAGGTGTCCCTTTGGCATAACACAACAGATTGTACTCACGCACACTTTCAGTATGTAGACGCAAAGATACACAGACAGTCATTTAATCAGGAGGAATTCTAAAGGGGTTGTTGAAGAGAGGCAGGTTGGAACAGTGTCCGGGAACAGATTTTTGTTTGATTCAGGAAAGAGAAGTTCAGGCAGAGTAATGGTTTCCACTGTGGATCAGAACAGCTCGGAGAGCCCAGAGTTTACCTTAAGGGCAACGTTCTTATCCTCCTCCTCTTCTTCCTCTCTCTTTCACTCCTTGTCTAGACACAATACGCAGGTCTTCTTTGTGTGTGGTTTTCACTCTCCATTGTTATGCTCCCTCTATTCAGAAAACCACCTACCTTACCACGTGGGGTGAAATTTGATTGCAGCTGTTTTATTATCATTGTGAATTAGGACAAACTTAAACACAATCTTCACATCACATGAGCCAAAGTAGACTGGAAAACAATGTGAAAGGTAACATTCACCAAAAGAACAGCTTCTCTGTTCACATCCAGCCTCTCCTCTGTTGGTCCGCCTAACCCTCACACCCTGCTCTACAAGAGACCAAACAAAGGACAACCAATGAATGCATGCAGATAAGGCTACAGAAGCCTCAAAGCAGAGTTTTTCAAGCTGCCAAGGCAGGTCTTGGTCTCTTACCCCGGGAACATGTCAGGACACAACATAGGAAGCACCTCAAGCATCCCAGCTCCTTGACACGCCTTAAGCTGGCACGGCCTTCCACCTTTTAGCCCCCAATCAGCAACCCCCCCCCCCCGGCGGCCAGTCACCTGCCGCTCAGGGGTGCGCCGGGCCGGGCTCAGTGGGACCTGTCCCTTCTCATCAGCCTCCTTGTTTGTTTGTTTGGGCTGCTGTTTCTACACAGGCCTTAACTCACAGTCCTGTCTGCGTTCAGGATGGAGGGCTTTAGTAGGCGCTTCAGTAAACCCAGGGTCAAATTCTTATTGAATCGGGAAACTTTTTTTAAATTTGATTTCAAACTGCTGTACTCTTTTTCCAACGTCACTTTCTTTCTCCATCCTCCTGATGGCCTACACCTACGCCCTCAACTGTCACTTAAGACAGTTTATTCAGACTTCTCCTCGCGGTCTTCGGAGGACGTCAATGCCAGTTTCGCTTTAGCTTCTTTAGCTCATGTCTCCGTTAGCCCCCAAAATTTAGCTTGTTTCTCCTCGTTATCCATAACCTTCCTGACTCATGTTTCTCCGTTCAATCACTCTGCTGTTATCCCATAACCTTCCTGACTCAGTCTTGCCGAGTTTCAAGTCACTCTGTGCTGTTAACTCCCAGATTAAGAATTAAAACTTAATCCTCCATGCCCGTCTTTAGTAAAGCACTGTTGTTGCTGACCGATCGTCTTCTGTTACACTTAAAGACCGAGTTCTAAGACCTCCCCATGTCAGAACGCACACACTGCCAAAAGCATGGCACTGTCAGAGTGCTGGTGTGGTCGTGTTGCGTGTCCACGCTGCACCGCTCACAGCAGACGACGTGTCAGCATAAATCCTCGTCCGTTGCGACACATGTCACACAATGCTATTAACGTCTTAGCTGTCTGCACCAACATTGGCGGAGGAGACGCCAGTCTCTGTCAACCACAAGACTCATTAGGGACACCACAACATCCTGCTGCAGTTCTGATGCTGCTTGCCTGCAATCTCCTACAATATGTGCATATACCAGTGGGGTCACTGATCACGGTCCAACAACGTAAAGTACTTGCACTGATGGCTACTTTCAGGTCTGTGTTTCCCCGATACCCCCCCAGTTCGGGCCAACAGAGGGGTCCTGACCGGCACCAGACGTATGTTTGGTTTCCCAATTCAGAAACCGTACTGTAGACTCCAACCAACCACTCCTTTTACTGGGTGAAAAATGTGGCTTGGCTCTGAATGTGAGGTGTGTGTGTGAGTGGCGATGACGACTACAGAGCAGCCATCAGATGTTCTCTAGGAGGGAAGGCGAGGGGCCTCTGTGGAGGGTGTTTCTGATTCAAGGGGCCTCTCTGGTGTGTCTGATAGTATGGGCCTTTGTGCATGGTGTTTCTGAGTTTAAGGGCCTCTGTGAGGCTGTTTCGGTGGGGTCGGCTTAGCTCAGGAGGTAGAGCAGGATGATGTTTAACCGGTAGGTTGGTAGTTTGATCCCTGGCTTCTCTTAGCTGAGCGTCGATGTATTCACCGTTGTAAATCACTTTGGATAAAAGCGTCTGCTAAATGCCCTAAAGGGTTATTCTGAGTCTAGGGGCCTCTGTGAGGTTGATTCTGAGTGTAGGGGCCTCTGTGAGGGTGATACTGAGTGTAAGGACCTCTGTGAGAGTGTGTCTGAGTGTAGGGGTCCTCTGTGAGGGTGATTCTGAGTGTAGGGTGGAGAGTGTTTCTGAGTGTTCAGCACTGTGCACCCAGCAGACTCACCCGGCGTCGCTGCTGTTCCCACAGATAAGCGCGTCCTTGGCTCCTTCCACTTTATAGAAGTTGTCTGTAAAACAAGAATTGTTATTTCGATTTATTCAATGGAGGTGTGATAAATGGATGATTAGAATAAAAATGCATTTTTGGGTTGAAATAAAGTTCTGCTGGCTTTAATCCTTGTCCAAACTACCTTTTGATTATGCTTGATTAGCAACGATGGCACCCACATTCCAGTTTTACCGCCAAGTGATTGCTACAAAGATTTTTGTAGCAAGACTGGCCTTCGTATGGCTGGTCGGCCCTCGCATGTCCTCCAAGCCGTGGTAGATTACATATTTCGTAAGTTTGGGGCAAACATCTTTATTTAGACGTACAGACTGTGCATCATGAACGCTTACTGACTGCTGATATCATTCCTTATAGATTCTGGAACATCAACTCCACGATGCCTGGGGGTGCTCACAATACCAATGTGCTTAGGCAGTCAACATTATTTAGCCAAGCACATCCTGCACCGAAAGTAAGCCCTACTGCATTCTCAAGATATCTTACTGCCTGTATAAAATAATAATCAGTATAAGCCCTGTCATCGTGTATTCCAGACCAATGGAGGTATAACCCTTTTGTATGAAACCTTAATGTTCAAAACACTGCATGAAAAGTAGCTTCTTGAGCTACTTGGGTTAAGCTACTGAAGTTACTTGGTACAGGAAATAGTGAAGAGTTTCTGAGAATTGTAGTAAGTTACTAGCTTAGCTTTAAGTAGTGAAGCTACTGAGGAACACTGATAATAATTTTGTCTTTTTACATTCAGGAACCAAGAGAAATCAATGGCATCCCCATTAACCACTTTATGTTGGGAGATCCAGCTTATCCACTCATGGACTGACTCATGAAAGGCTACATCCATTCCCCAAACAAAACCCCTGAGCAGGAGTCATTCAATGTTTATTTAAGCTCTGCAAGGACCACATTAGTGATTGCATTTGGGAGACTGAAATCACGCTGGATAGTGTTGCTCGCAATGTGCGCTCAAGAGTGACTTCTCACATAATCACTACCTGTGAGAAGGAGAGTGTAAATCCCATCTGGACAGATGAAGCTACTACACTTTCAACACCCCGGACAATGTGAATTGACAGAGGATCATAATGGCACTTGTACATAATAATTGTACATAATTTGTACATTTCACTGAACAGTTGACACTTGTTTCATTCCATGAATAAAGAAACACTCATGAAAGTTGCAGTAAAGCGTTTTATTTATAACAAATATTAACACAAGTAAAACGTTTACAAAAAAATTGTGAGGAACAATTGAACACTTGAAAAATACAAAAAATAAACTGATAAACACATTGCAAGTGGCAACATGTTTTCTGTGCGTGTTGAAGAGCAGGGCTACCTGAGCCTACAGCTGGCGGTAGAGAGGGCTGGGTGGTCCTGGGAAGCCATAAGCTGCATAACCATTTGGATACGGCGTCTGGGAATGGTTTGGGGGATATGAGGGGGCGGGTGGCTGAAAGGTCTGCATACACTCCACAAGTGCAGCAACCATATTCGCATTGATCTCGACAATGATGTCCAACAAGCACTCATCCCGGGGCCTCACTCCTTTCTAGCCGCTCATTCCACACTTGGTCCATGTCGTCAATCTTTTGGACAATCAGATCAACATCCGTCAACTGGCATGTCCTCCTGCCTGGTTGCTGGGACCTTGTCCCTCAAGAAATAATAGGTGTAATGTCAGTTATGCGTCCCTACAGTTCAAGTGATAGCATCATGTAATCATCTGGAAATCAGCTGTTTGTTAGGCTACATGAAATGAGTGGATGCATCGCATTCTGATGCTTTGTGTCAATAAATCACCATCCATCTGTTTTGTTTCTGGCTACTGTTTAGGCATTGACACGCGGTAACTTGGCCGCCTACCGCCTCTACTGTGGGCAAAACAATCTTTTTCTCCTCACATTTGGAGTAAATATTCACAAATAGCTCTTGAAGTGGCTACAGCTATACACTAGCCTTGCTAGTGAATCCAACCAAGGAAAGCAGTAGCTTTGGTTAGGGAATTAAAAGAGTCTAGGCTACAACGGCCAATATCATCCCACAGCAAAAACAAATGGGCATTCTCGTTTGATGGGGGTTCTCGTTTACGCAGATCTGGAACGCCACCTTCTTCACCTCCGCCTTTCTTGCTGAACTGTATTAAAATGTCAACTACTCAAACTCCTTAATCCGTAATCCGACTCTGTAACTACGGAGAAGAGCCCTCGGAGGCATTTCAAAGATCTCCGCCTTGGGATGGCGTCGGTGTATACGCAATGCCATTCTCGCCGCCCGATCGTATCTAGTAATGTGACGACGTAACCAGTGAATAAATAGTGTTGTAGAATAATACCATCCGAATATGTCTTCAAATCTTATTTGGTGTTTTTATTGGTCTTTAATGTGCAAAGTAAATGATGTACAAAGTAAAAAAGGTGCAAAGTCAAACCGGAGAAGTGATCCGGTAATGATTTTGTTAGAGGACCAATCACAGTGCTTGCCGTCTCCGTTGCGTCGATGGGTAGTTAAAAAATATTGGACGTGCACGTAAGCGGCGGCGAGGGTCTCTGACAAGCTCTCCGGCTACGGAGAAGGCTCTCCGTGTCTTTGTACAGCACTTTACCATCTATAAACCAGCCTAACTTTTTTTTTTAAATATGATTTAGCAGTAAGTACGGATAGCATAGAACAAATGTTACCAAGGGAGGCTCCATGATTGCTAAATCTAATGAGAGAGGTAAAATTGCCAATAAGGAATGAAAGCATAGTATGCCTTGCGACTATGCTTCGCAGTATGTCTTTCGAAACACCTTGTGATTGGAAGATGAAACGCTACCAGGTGTGTCATGACGGAAAAGCCCAAGCCTGCAGCTGAACCCTTCTCACAACGGTTCCCCATATTTTGATGCAGTTAGAGCATTGAAAAACTTAGCAGGTAAATCAACAGAATTGCTGGTTATTGTCCTTTTCAGAACTTTCTGACCTAGGTGAGGACCCAGGTGAGCCTTCCGGCAGCTGGATTGATTCCAGCCAGGTCTCTGTTTCCTACGGGCAACAATCCCGCCATTGGTACGTCCATGAAGGGAGGGCACCAAACCGAACGTTTACAATTCAAAATACACTTACAATATTTTTGTAATTTTTTTAATTTGGCCATTTAGGGGATGTCTATTAAGGGTCATTACCACATGTTTCATCAACACAAAATTTTAAACACCTTTCCCCTTACCAACAAAATGGCCAACTAGCAATTGGCATCTAAGGGTAGCTTTAGGGTAAGTTTATAGCAACATACCTGTGGCAGATTGCTCGAAACCAAAAGTTGTCGCTTCCCAAAAGTTCATAGACCAGACATGAAGCATGCTGAAAACCACGCAACCATTCCATTGTGCTGTTTAGCGCCAAGTAATGCCTTCTTGATGTTTTTCAAGCGTATTCGGAACCTGCTCCGGGGTCCTCAGGAAGGCGGCTTCCTCCATTTTCTTGGCCACCTTTTTAAATAAATCACAGTTTCTTGTATTCCTCCATCCAGAACTGTGAAAAATGTCATATCTTTGATTGGTAAGAAATGAAGGCCAGCTCCTGTCCTGACCAAAGTTGTCTTTCTGCTCCTTACCTGCTTGTGCACATTTTGGCGGTTTGGACTGGCGACAAGACGGGAATCCCATTGTCCGACACCCATGGTCCGACTCCATTAAGCTGACAAAATGCCCATTGGTCCGACTCCATATTACT
>OLKM01002798.1:0-54445 GCA_900291075.1 Melanogrammus aeglefinus | reverse complement strand
GAGGTCATTGTCGCTAGAGTCGATACACTATGTCCCCTTCCAGACCATCATGATCACAGGACCATCCACTGCCAACCATCCTCTGTACGGCCCTGGTTTGATAGAGTTGTAGTTCCGTCTGCTCCTGCAACTGCGAGAGATGTCATCTATGTAGCAGACCCAGTTTTAAGGTCATATTAACCAGGCCGGCTACTTAGGCAGCAGAGGCGAGAGGCTGTGGTCCCTCTGTGGCGCACGAGCGTGGAGGGTCTTAAGTCGCTCTACTGGTTGGGGGAATCAACGAATTCTTAAATCCTGCTGTATGGCTTTTAGAGCCCAGGAGGGCTCCTTCTTTGTGTCTGGTCGCCTCCATTCCCAGGCAGGAAGAAGAGAGCTTGGTTGAGAACGAGGTAGGGGTTGTTTATGGCACTTCCTCTTGCACAGTAATAGTTTGAAATATATTTGAATACACTCTACTTGCAAATGCCAAAAGATTCCAGCTGCATGGAAAAATGTATTTTGAAACGGGGGTAATTAGTTTTGATCTAACATCATAGAGCAAGAGGCTATATCGACTTTATAAAGTGGGTAAGCAGAGTGTAGGCACTGATTATAATCAATCCATGTACAATGTCGGTGAAAAGCACAACATACAATCATCGGCTGACTACTTCCCTGTTCGACGTACTTGTATGTCTGGCTTTGTTTAACCAAACGCATACACATGGGAGTAAAGGAGACTAAGCTACACGGAGACTGTTGTGCAAGAGTAGTAGACTACATTATTACATGATGAGATATGTTATTGAGAGGACGATAGATTGGATACGTAATACATTATTAATGAGAGAAATGTCAATCATAGTCCCTCTTATTTTACTTCAGATTACGATGTGAGTTCTGTGTATTTGTGGACATCAGACAGAATTATAGAATCCACAGGCGCATGATATGTTGTTCAGACAATTGATCACTCATTGACTGGTCGCTCCCTCTAAAATTATCGGCGTCCTCTTATCTTATCGCACTGCTTTCAGCCCATCAGTGCTATGCTGCAAACTGGCAAAAAGGAAGATGAAAGACAATATTGGAGAGTGGCAATGCCCCTGTTAAATACTTAAATAGTTTAGTATATATAGCGCAGACGACAGCGGCTCCAGTGGAACGGTAATGGTCACCCTGTTCCGAATGTGCATCCTGAGTTGCATTTATTATTTAGCGTCATAATCGCGCGCTAAGTCCAATGAATAAAGCAGTTACAAGGACTGCACAGCAACATTATTTTTGAAATAATAAGCTATAATACTACATTAATTTACTGATCAATTTATTATATTACATTTAATTTAAAAAAAAAAAAATCTCAAGAAAAGAAATAGGCTAGTATGTTAGCCCTACTGGTCCAGGCCAGAAGAGACGATACGATCATTCCTTAATGGCCAGATTCACTGAACTACAAACGCCCTCAGAAGCGAGAAAAGCGGAGAAAAAATGTCGGAGACAAACTAAGTCTTACACTATTTACATCAGTTTATGACTCATAACTGATGTCAATAGTTAATAGTTAGTTATTCGCCTCATAACTTACGAGGCGAATAACCAGCATTTCTCACTGAGTATACTACATATTTAGACATTTGAAATGATAATAGAGATTCACATATTTTTGAAACCAAGTGTAAAGCTGTTATGGCCCTTTTTGGACCAGAGGTATTAAGCGGGGCGCATTCTGTAGTAGGTTACATTCATGTGACTTTGAGGCCGACATGCAAAAGGAGACATCTGGCCCACGGTGATAGGGTAGGCTAGGCTACGTCCTTCTTTCTGCTGGCTGCCAGCTGCCAGCCGGCGAATTGCGTTCTCTGAACAGAATATAGGAGTTAGGCTATAGGTCCTATTTCAACAGGCCTTCCCCATGGATACGATTATTTTAGTTTTGTCCTTCATATTTTACACATTAAACTTTCTACTAAGGAATTGCTGAATTTTATTTAGAAGGATTTGGTCAATATCAGACCGAAAGTAGATTTAGTTTTTTATGCTGGCTTGACACTGGTTAATTAATATACCAGTGATATATATATAGCAGGATGCAACCATACACACAGATGGATGGGCCCCAGCGCTGGAGGGGGCTTGAGCTACGCAGTGCTACGGGAACACGGAGCATGTTTACCCGGGACGGTTTCCTGTACGACAGCGATGTGGACCAATTAGTCTTCTCTCTGCCTCTGAACAGACTCGCAGCCGCACCGCACTGCTGGGATTCTAAAGTGTGTTAATGCGGCTCCTGCTTTATGTTACCACTAACTGACCACCAACTTAATGGATCCACTTAGACAAAAGAAGAAGAGACCGAGATGATGACTTCTCGTCTCTGGTCCCTGGACACATCCCTATAGCACCACGCTGAGACGTATGGCAGGCCATTAGTCCAACCTCCCATCCTCTCCCTGAGAGGATGGGGAGGGTGTGTCCCTAGACACAGAGTGCATGTCAAAGACAACCGGATAACAGCACTTTGGAACACAAAGGAATGGGATTAACAGACGGGTCAGGGTGTACCCTGGTCCCCTCTCAGCCGTGTGACACACCGTACACCACAGCTGAACAGGCCAACTATAAAACTTAATTTGTCGGTTTTCAACATCTAAAAGGTGAGATTAACTTGAGGGGAGATTTTTTTTAAACCTTCCCACGGTTATGAATGAATGAAACAAAGACTCATTATTCCAAATGAGTTTATTGAGTAATGCAGGTTATTGTGGGTGTTCCTAGAACCATACATGGTCCATTACAGGAGGTACGGTCTGTGTTCAGCTGTGACAGGTCCTCTGTCTATCGCTCTGGGGGCCTTATGGAAACCCTCATAGATCTCACATGTGAGCTAAAGAAAGAATGTCTCAGGCAGCAAAGAGACTACAGGTACGACCACAGCTCTAACCTCAGACGCATGTGCGGAATAGCACATACAAATCCATGGTTCGGCGTGGACCTGATGAGGATCAGCGATGACCTCATCAGGTCCACGCCGACCCTGTGGAGAAGATGCCCCAAAGGCCCCTAGACCCCTACTAATAGGCTAAAACCTGGTTGGTGCGCTCCTCCCAGGTGAGGTCTTTGGGGATGTGGACCCCCAGGTACTTAATGCTGCCCGTCTCCACAGCAGGCCCACCGATGGTGCTGGGGTCTTGAGTGTGTCTCTTCCTCCTGAAGTCCACCTCCAGCTCCTTGGTCTTGTGGGCGTTCAGAGCGAGGTTGTCCCGGCTGAGCCAGGCAGCTGGCCTTGCTCCCATCGGCCGTTGATGAATGTTCAGAATGACCCGATGTTAGACTATACATGACAAAATAGAAACCACTGACTCAGAGTACAGAGGATCAAAAAGTGGCCCCTGGCTGCAGACGTCTTCAACAAAACACTTCAACCAGCCCATAGGTGGTGCGCCCCAGCCCATTGGTGGTGTCGCCCCAGCACATAGGTGGTGCGCCCCAGCACATAGGTGGTGCGCCCCAGCCCATTGGTGGTGCGCCCCAGCACATAGGTGGTGCGCACCAGCCAGGACAGGTTCCATCAGGAGGACAGAATGGAGAAATTTAAACCTGCCTATTTCGCTGTGAGCATATTGAGATGTGTTAAGATTTAAGCATAAGAACGTATGTGTTCTATGTATCTAGAGAGAGAAAGAGTATGGGTGTGTCCGGGAGGAGGGAGATTCAGTCTATTAGACCCTCCCATTCAGGGGGGCCGGAGGGGTGGTTGGATCCGGTCCATCCCATCAACCATTACAGCAGAAGTGTGGGAGAGGGGAGGGTAAGGTAGCGCCTCTGGCAGTGACCACATCTTGAGTGGTAGTGAGGAGGAGAGTCCATCTGTTGGCGCTCACCCATTTTGTCCTTTAGCACCTCTGGTTGGGATATATCTTGAGAGATTACTATTATATTTATTGTTTATTATTATTTATTATTTTTTATCAATTATAGAAGAAGATCTTGCAGCCATGGCCTCCATGCTGGGGGCCTTTGTGTGATCGACTTCTTCACCTACGAGACGACCAAGTCTGTGGTGGTGTCAAGAGTTGGTCGGTTGGGCATAGTCAACCGCATCATCCAGCTGCTCATCATCATCTACTTCGTCGGGTCAGTGTTTTTGTGTCTGTCAATGTTGTGCATGTGTTGTGTGTGTGTCTGTGTGTTACATTTGAACAATGTTGTTTTTTTTTGGACTGAACATTAGACTGAAGAAAAGTACAATTCAGTTCACTTTATATTCTGATGGCAAACCAACTTGGTTTTTAACATAAATGACATAAGCTTTAATTCTACTGATCACTGCATCCTATTGCCACTATAATACAATATTATGAAATATGTGTGTAAAAGAACAAGAGTAACAAAAAGTACAGATTTCCGTATTCTTTTATTTAAACATTGTTCTACATAAACCAAACCCACGGCGTGACGAATGACATATCGGTGTATATTGGGCTGCAGCTATGTGTTCCTCTACGAGAAGGCGTACCAGCAGAACGATACTGGGGTCGAGTCCTCCGTGATGACCAAGGTCAAGGGCTTCGGTTACCAGGACAACCAGGTCCAGGACACGGCCGACTATGTCTACCCCCCCCAGGTGGGCCGCCAGATAACCCCTGACCCTCTGGGATCCCATTGTGTTCTGTACTGTTCAGAATCAGAATAATTTATTGCCATTTATGCTAACATAGTACATTTTTCTCAGCGTTCCAGTGTGTGTGTTTCAACAAATATAGTGCGACAGGACAGTGCTAACAAGACATAACAGGACAATCAAAGCAATGTGTGATGAGATACATACTAGATATTAAATTGCATGTTCAGCATTAAGTCCAATGCCCACACACACACACACACACACACACACACACACACACACACACACACACACACACACACACACACACACACACACACACACACACACACACACACACACACACACACACTATAACAATGTAATCATTTAGTGTTTTTCTTTTCCTGATTATAACTCGTTTTCCTCTAGTATAATGTTATGCACGATTTTTCACTTCTAAATGTGCCACTGCACAAATTTGTGTGACAATATAAAACAAAACATTCTGACAGTATTGATAAAAATTTGGACAGACATCAAAAATACCAGCCTCCCATTTAGTAAACCCTTTGATGGTTCAACAACACCCTTGGTAGAGAATAAAGCCGCCTGCGGACTGCAGTGCGTCCTTGGGTTCAGCGAGTTGAGGAGAACACCATGGCTCCCATCCCTTCAACACGCCGATCTTAGAGCAGAACGTCTACTGAACTCTAACTCTATGGTGAGTGATCTTGTTCCACATTGTGCGTGTGCATCCTGCTCATTGTGGTGTTCCTCAGGGCGCTGGTGTGTTCTGCATCATCACCAAGGTCATCGTCACGGACAACCAGACGCGAGGCCTCTGTGAAGAGGTGAGGATTCGTAATACCAGCAGAAACTGGTTTAAAAGTAAATCAGTGGACATTTATCATGTGTGTGTTCTCAGCCATCCCTGGACTGCGCCAACCACACAGACTGCGAGGCGTCCTACGGCAACAACCTGGTCAACGGTACGCTCGCCCCGCCACTCGCCAAATACCTGTTTGCATCATGAAGAAGTGGATCTCATTTTGGTTTATCCCTGTCCCCCCCCCACACACACAGGGGCAGTAACAGGCAGGTGTCACAAGAATTTCAACGCATCCAAGGGGAAATGTGAGATCCGAGGCTGGTGTCCCGCGGAGAAGAAGAGCTTCCCAAGGTGACTGCAGAACCCACACACTCACAAGCACATACGCAAGCACATGCACACACACACATGCACGTGTTAGGTTTGCATGTATGGAAGGGCCAAAACTATGCCTAATTTTAGTGGTATATTCATTCAGATCCTTGACTGCATCCAAGTCCTTTATAAAACTCCATTCACTGCGCTAGTTGTCAAATGTGAAACGCAGATTTAACCCATATTACGAGGACAAATTTCTTGTCTCATCCCACACCTTTAAATCAGGATCTTGTGAAGATGGGATTGCTTTTCAAACAACCTTTTCAGTCCAGAAACATGAATGCAAACGTTAACTGAGACCTAAACAAAACTTGGTGATCGAAGTGAAAATAATAGGGTTAGGGTCAGTCGTGAGAACATGGATTAACCCCCCCCCCCCCGATATAGCCGAGGTCCACAGTGTGTAGTGAAGTGAATGCACAGCTAACCAGAGATCCTTGGACTGCATTATTTCAATATGCAAAAAACGCTGTATTTTCAGTTCATTTATAAACGTGTCTATGGTAATAATCAAACAAAACACAACACCAATCTCTAACATGCAGTCTTTGCTCTTCAGAGAACCGATGGTCGATGTGAATAACTTCACCATCTTCATCAAGAACAGCATCCGGTTCCCCATGTTTGATGTCACACGGTAAGAAGAAGCGCACACGCACACACATACAAAAGCACGCACACACTGTGGGCGCCTGGTCTCTGAGGTACAACAGGGGGATCACCAATCAGAATAGAAACAGACAGAAGCGGGGTTTGTGGTGAAATCAACTTATGTCATTTATTTATGAAAAAGGTGCAGGGGGAAAAGGCAACTCATATCTTCACCGGGTTGGCGGCTGTCGTCAGGTTGCCCTTTCTGGCTCTTCCTGGGGTGGGGCCGGAGGGAGGGAGAGAGCCAGAGAGCCAGAGAGACCAAGGTTAGTGGGGTCTGTGGTCCCTGCCACTGACCTCTTCGCCCTAGCTCGGCTTGGGGTTCCTCTTCAGCTGACCCTTCTCTCGGGTTTCAGCATGACACAATTCACACACCGACAAAATAGCTCTTCGGTCCACTTGAACGTAACTTCATTAATGCGGTTTGGATTAATAAAGAGGGTTGGCCACAGGCCTCTTACCAGGAGACTGGCCTAACGTGTCTCTGGTCTCCACACGTGGAGTTAAAAGGCTCCCTGATTGCAGGGCTAACTCAGCACACCTGTAAATGGTAAGCTGAGACACCTGAGTGGGGCGGGGTCTCTATGACACAGCTTTTAGGGAAGTACCTCCCATCCAGCACCACACCCCTTGGCTGCCTTTGCCTGCCTTTGTGGCCCCCATGTGGCCATGTGGGGCACTGCTCAGCACACACACACACACACACACACACACACACACACACACACACACACACACACACACACACACACACACACACACACACACACACACACACACACACACACACGTAAACACACACACACACACACACACACACACACACACACACACACACACACACACACACACACACACACACACACACACACACACACACACACACACACACACACACACACAAAAGGTTGAGTGGAACTTGCCAATGTCACAGGATCCAATTAGATGAAGCCAATCTACCCCCCCCCCCCAGGGGTAATTTCCCGCAGCACATGACCTCCGAGGAGATCAAGAGCTGCTCCTACCATCCGGTCCGCAGCCCCCTCTGCCCAATATTTCGTGTGGGGGACATCCTCAACTCCACCGGCCAGGACGTCCACACCCTCGCCACCATGGTAACCCCCGCCCGCCGCCCCGCCCACACCCTACACCCAACCCCACTCCTCCTCCTCCTCCTTCCCCACTCCTGCACCTCTTTTTAGGGTTACTCTTACTTTCTGAGTTGTTTCCCCCCTAACCTCTCCTCTCCTCTCCTCTCCTCTCCTCTCCTCTCCTCTCCTCTCCTCTCCTCTCCCTCTCCTCTCCTCTCCCTCTCCTCTCCTCCCCTCCTCCTCCCCTCCCCTCCTTTCCTCTCCTCCCCCTCTCCCCTCCTCTCCTCCCCCTTCCCTCCTCTCCCCTCCTCTCCCCTCTCCCCTCCTCCACCTCTGCCCCCCCACCCCAGGGAGGAGAGATCGGCATCAACATTGTGTGGCAGTGCGACCTGGACTGGGACGAGGAGCTCTGCAGGCCGCAGTACTCCTTCACCCGGCTGGACGCACCCTTCAGGCACAACAGAGTTTCCCAGGGCTACAACTTCAGGTTTGTGTGTGCGTGTGTATCTGTGAGTGTGTGTGTTAGTGTGTGTGTTTGTGTGTTTGTGTGAGTGAGTGGGAGTGTGTGTGTGAGTATGTGTGGTTGCGTGTGTGTGTGTGTGTGTGTGTGTGTGTGTGTGTGTGTGTGTGTGTGTGTGTGTGTGTGTGTGTGTGTGTGTGTGTGTGTGTGTGTGTGTGTGTGTGTGTGTGTGTGTGTGTGTGTGTGTGTGTGTGTGTGTGTGCTTTCTCCCCTATGGGCTGTTGCTGTTTATGTTAATGTGCCTATAGCTTATGCAATTTATCTGTCCAAACCAGCACCTCCCTTTCTGTCCGTCTGTCTGCCTGTCTGTTTGTCTGTCTGTCTTTCTTTCTGTCTGTCTCCCTGCCTTTCTGTCACCTGTAGATTTGCTCGATTCTACAAGAAGGAGGACGGTCTGGACTACAGGACGCTGTTCAAAGCCCATGCAATCCGCTTCGACATCATGGTCACTGGCAATGTGAGTTGGGTGTGTGTGTGTGTGTGTGTGTGTGTGTGTGTGTGTGTGTGTGGTGTGTGTGTGTGTGTGTGTGTGTGTGTGTGTGTGTGTGTGTGTGTGTGTGTGTGTGTGTGTGTGTGTGTGTGTGTGTGTGTGTGTGTGTGTGTGTGTTTTCGAGCATGGCGTTCACAGTGTCAGGGTTAAAGGTTTAATTCCCCCAGTGAGTGCATCCACTCACTGTATTTAAGGACAAATATAAGCATCCACCAAATGGCATTTATGATTATAGTATGATATACACATATACAGTGTGTGGGTGTGTGTCCACCCCTAGGCGGGGAAGTTCAGCACGGTTCCGACGCTGATCAACACGGTGGCCGCCCTCACCTCCATCGGCCTGGTAAGTTAGAGAGGGGCCCTCCATTATACCTCCTCACCCCTTGCCCCTGACCCTGACCCCTAACCCTGACCTATCCTCCTCAGGGGACGGTGCTGTGTGACATCATCCTGCTGAACTTCATGAAGGGCGCTGACCAGTACAAAGCTAAGAAGTTTGAGGAGGTAAAGAAAGAAACCATGATGCATTTCTTTGTTTTTCTGCTTGTTTGTTTGTTGTTGTTTGTTGTTATTGTGGGACCCCATGCTCCACCAGAACCAGCTCTATGTTGGTGTTGTGACCCATGGTCGACGTGTTCTGTAACATTTTTGCAACATCATATCTTTTGTCAAACATTGAAATTAGCACCAGTTGGGCTGATGACATCAAGGGATCTCGTTCCATCCATCCATCCATCCATTCATCCATCATCCATCCATCCATCATCCATCCATCCATCCATCCATCCATCCATCCATCCATCCATCCATCCATCCATCCATCCATCCATCCATCCATCCATCCATCCATCCATCCATCCATCCATCCATCCATCCATCCATCCATCATCCATCCATCCATCCATCCATCCATCCATCCATCCATCCATCCATCCATCCATCCATCCATCCATCCATCCATCCATCCATCCATCCATCCATCCATCCATCCATCCATCCATCCATCCATCCATCCATCATCCATCCATCCATCCATCCATCCATCCATCCATCCATCCATCCATCCATATCAGTCTCTGACTTCCTCTCCCCCTCTCCTGCAGGTGTCGGAGGCTCAGATTGAAGCCTCCATTACTCAGAACCAAGGCAGCCAGCTGTCACTCAAACAAGAAACCAAAACCCTGTGTGACTCGGGGGCAGTCTCTCTGTCCAATGACCTGCTCCCCTGATGACCACGCCCACTCCACACCAATGACCTGCCGCTCTGACGACCACACCTACTCCACACCAAACAAATGGAAAGAAGAAGAGATACCTGCAGAAAGCTTCCACCAGCTGTTGTATTTATCCTGTCTGTAAATAACCAGAGAAACATGGCTGAAGATCAGAGGAACAGGTGTGGGGATTGGGAGAACTTTGACAGAACACATGAATCGCCTTCTGGAACTCACGTTTGAAACAAATGATTAGACGACGTCAACGATTATATATCTTGCAAAAACTAATATCTCTCTGATTGCAAATAGTGCCATGCAAGCATACAGCATTATCAATCAGGTATTGTGCTTTTCCTTAGTTAGTTAACAATTCATATTTGTAATCGACTCTCCCCGCTTCTCATTTAAAATAAAATGCTTAATAATCAACCAAAAAAAAAAAACATGTTACACATTCACCATGCGTCTATGTTTTTCTGTCTATTTAGACACAGAAGCCACACACATTTTTGTGTGTGTGTGTGTGTGTGTGTGTGTGTGTGTGTGTGTGTGTGTGTGTGTGTGTGTTGTGTGTGTGTGTGTGTGTGTGTGTGTGTGTGTGTGTGTGTGTGTGTGTGTGTGTGTGTGTGTGTGTGTGTGTGTGTGTGTGTCAAATGGGCAGAGGGCCCCCCATTATGCCCCTCGTGTTGGGGACATGGGGGACCTCTCCCGTTGAGTCTAATGGATGTGATGACGCAATGTGCAACATTTGCTCAGTTCCTTCAGCAGGAACATTCCAACATGGTCGCTGTTTTTCATTTGTATTACCTTCTCACTTCTTAGTTTAGTAAGTCGATTATAACAAAAGTAGACTAGTCTTTAAGTCCATCTCTCCCTCTCTTTATGCATAGTATTTATTCTAAAGATACCCACGATCAAAGCTAAATATTTGATATTTAGTTCCCTTAAGCTTTAATTATTGATCCCCATCATTTGACGTATACTGTCGGTCAATGATGGCCTCCAATTGGCAGCAACAATTCTAAAGGGCAATGAGTAATTAGTCTTTTATCAAGTTACACAATATAGTATAGATCCTTTTGGGTCTAAGGGACTAACGATTGATAATTCTAAGCTACACTTTCTGTTGTCAACAACAACAAACTCTCCTCTCCAGCTGTCCTCATGTTTCCACAATGTCTCCTGTGAGACTTGGACACAATAACAACCAGACAGGGATCAGGGACTGACCCAGGATGTGTGAACCTGCCGACGGACTACAGATGAAAATTCTCTTTTTTTTGCTATCTCTGGCAAATTCACATTTTTTGTCTAATATTTTTTTCATTTTTATTGCATTTTCCTTAATTAAACAAATAAATAAAATAAGAGATAAGTAAAATAAGCATTGTATTTCTCATTCGGTATCCTTTCCAAAATGTAATACAAAATATAATCTGAGCCTGTCAGTGGCCAGAACAAGTACTTTCAGAGGCTATAGGAGGCGCTCTGCCCAAGGGATAACATCACAAATTGTTTACACGATAAAAGAATCCAGCATTCTCGCTCAATTAAAAAAAAAAGAAGTTGTTAGTTCCTTGTTCCCCAAGTAATCTCGATAAAGGTTCCAGGTTTAAAATCCAGAAGTTCTCGTTTAAGAGTGCAACGTTTAGGATTTGGCCATCGGTCAAATGCCGATGGTTGCAGCATATTAGCAGAAGGTTTTAGTGCTCACTGAAACAAGTGCCTTTCAAAGTTACTTCATACTTTTGGTTCTTTGGTGTGTCTAAAGGGGCTGGGTCTATTTTCTAAATGTACACAGAAGTAGTTTCATTATATATTTTTTCATATTCTTGCCCATGGTTCTAATTGAACTCAATACTGAATGATTTTCTTCCTCCTTCCTATTAGCACACCTAACCAAGATATGTATGCAGACCTCCAGGTCAGAGGCCGAATAGTAAATGGAATATTTTGTTTTCTTCCTGTGCTGCCACACTTTTCCCTACCCAGCAACACAATTTAAACAATAATCAAATATGAGAATATATTGATAAATTGTCCTAAATTATGAAAACCTGATATCATGTTGCATATTTATGCCGTTGTAGATAGGAAGTCCTGAATACACCCCTCTCTTTAAGGAAGTGAAGTAAGTGCCATCGTGTTCCGCTCAATTAAAACCCACACTGCTAACAGCGGCCATAAGAGAACTGAGGGGGAATCTGAGATGATGGAAAGTTATTATTTTACAGTTGTCCATTATGTGATTTACACTGGAAGCATCGATGAAACAATAGCTTGTGTGTGTGTGTGTGTGTGTGTGTGTGTGTGTGTGTGTGTGTGTGTGTGTGTGTGTGTGTGTGTGTGTGTGTGTGTGTGTGTGTGTGTGTGTGTGTGTGTGTGTGTGTGTGTGTGTGTTCTCAAGAGAGAGAGGGATGGATGGGGCAGATTCAAACAAGGAGAGAGAGAAAGCTAATTAAATTAGCTCAATGGAGTCTGTTTCTCTCATTATCGACATAAAGCATAGTTGGTTAAACACTTTGTGGATAATCCCAATCATGATGGACCGACTGCAATCTCTTCTCAAACTGAAGTGCGGTTGACAGGTCGACGGTGGCCATGTCTGAGTAGGCCTAGCTGTAAGCTTATCGGCCTTATAGGCCACATTTTATTTCCTCATTCACAATTTAGCTCCAGAGTAAAGTTGATGGTTTGTCATGGAACACCGTTTGTTGAAGAGAGTCTTGGATCATTCACTCTTTTAGTCAGCGGTTCTTTTTTTTCCCAGACTTCCTCTTCAGTGCTCGTATCCAGGCGGGCAGGAAGGGGGGCGGGAGCGGGGCCTGGGTGGGTGGGGGGGCCGGGGGACATGCCGGAGCCCCATCCCTCTCTTTGGCCCCTCCCCCTGGTTCCTCCTCCGTTTCTGAGTCCTCCTCCGGGGGTGAGTCCGAGTCCGTCCCGATGCTGATGTCAAACACCACGGGCGCTATGGCAACCACCTCTTCAGAGAACCACACCCGGCGCCCCACCTCCATCCGCCGCTGAGAAGAGAAGGAGAACATGGTATCACAAACACATTTTAATAAAGTTATGATATACCTTCTATAGACAGAGACTGAGCTGCAAACAACGTTTTTACTCTTGAACCGGAAGTCAACTCTGTGTCCCCTAACGGGTCCGTGCAACAACATACATATAGCTCCGCTATATTCTTTACACAACATCTCCCCCTTAAATAATATGTCTCTCCAATAACAAACAGGGTTCACTGTTAACACACAAACAGTTATCTTAACATACATAACTATATATTACCTAAAGCTTAATATTATAGGTTCCTTAGTTACACTCTTGTAAGGTATCACATAAAGCAGTAAACATAAACAAAAAATTTAAACCCTCTTACAGGTATCACATAAAGCTGTTAAAGTAAACAGAGAACTTAAACCCTCTTACAGGTATCACATAATGCTGTAAACGTAAACAGAGAACTTAAACCCTCTTACAGGTATCACATAAAGCATGAAGCTGTAAACATAAACAGAGAACTTAAATCTAACAAGTGCACAACTTTTCACTGTTTTTTCTCTTCACCAGCTCATACCACAGTCCAACAGTCCTTAGAGATCCAGACGCCCCAGCGGGCGTGAGACACGACCTGAAGAGGTCACTGTTATTTGCCTCTGTATGTGTGTGGCTCTTTGATTCCCTAGTATTGTCAATGGGTGTGTCTGTGTTACCTGGATTTTGGCCTGTATCAGGGGTTTCGTCTGTGTCTGGTGTTGTCTGGGGCTGTGTATTTTGTACTGGACGCAAGTGGGTGCGATTACGCCTGAGCTGTCCTTCATCAGTGTGAATGAGGTAGGACCTAGGTGTTACCGCCTTCTGAATGACAGTGCCCTGCTTCCTCTCTTGTCAGCCACACATCCTGACCTGGCTGCAGCTGTGGCAGGGAGCAAACTCTGTGACGCAAGTTGTAACGGCGTTGTTGGTCCTCCTTTGCCTGCTTTTCAGACCTTCTTAAGCCCTTGATGTTCGGCCACCGAGGACGGAGCGTTGCTGGATGTTGTGGTATGCCGGCGTGAATTTGTCTTTCCATAAGAGGTTGTGCTGGGGAGTAGCCACTCTCCAATGGTGTAGCCCGCTATGTCTGTAGCGCTTTTACTTTGTCACCTCCTCCTTTCCACAATCCTTTAACTGTGGCCACCGCCCGCTCCGCCTCTCCATTTTCCTGGAGGTATCAGGGCCTACTTGTGACATGAGTAAACCCATACTCCATGGCAAATACACGAACAGTGAACAACTGTATTGCGGCCCATTGTCAGAAACAACAGTCTCTGGTGTTCCATGGCGACCGAAAACATCCTTGAAGGCAGCTACAACAGTCAGAGCTGAAGCTATCTTAAGACGGGCTACCTCTATGTACCGTGAAAAAAAGTCCACTACAAGAAGATATGTCTAATTTTCCCAGAAAAACAACAGTTACAGCCGCGATTAACTTTTCAGTCAACATTTTGTACAGTCAGTAGGAACCCAAGTACCGGTGTTCTGTGTTCCCTGGGATCCACGCAAGCAAAGAGCGTCTACATTCCGATTGGCTGTCAGTGTTTTGCCGCTGAAACGCGTCATAGTAATTTGCATAAAGTTCAGCTGTCTTCATCTTTTTTTGGTCGCTCTGGACGCTCACCTTTTGCCGCAGGTAGCGTTTGACGCTTTGGTTGCTCTTGCCGATAGAAAGTGAATGACTACCGGTGATATGGCAACTCAATTAGCTTTTGGTGTGAACGCAGTGCTTTTCTAAAGTTAATATAATTTTGTCTTTTCACCTTGATGGATGACTGGTAAAAGCATAAACATTGAATAAATGAACCCGGTTTCCCAGTTGGATTTGGGAGAGTAGGAACTTTAATCACAGGATGATAATCTTAAAGGTTGGGTATGGAGTTCCCTTTTTTGGCCATTTTTGCAAAATTACTTGAAATCCTTGTCATAACCCACTTACAGCCACTGAGTTAGAAGTACTGACATGAAAATTAAACAAGTCAATCATCTGAGGAACAGGCAGGGCTCGAAAAACTCCAGCCAATGATTTCCAGACTCACCGAGTGGCATTGGACAGTAAGTACGTCAATCAAACAGTCGTGCTGCAATCCCCCGCTCCCTGCGCATGACCCCTTTATGCGCGTACTCAAAGCTCGTGACACAGAGGGAGCTTCTGTTTGTTGTTACCCTGCGGTAGCTACTGGAGCTAGCTAACTAGCTAATGGCTTGCTCTCGCGCATCTGTGTTTGCGCTCGTGCATGATTGCGCGTTCATATTCTTGGAATGGGTGGAGTCAGAGTCAGCATTGAAGGAGAGGGGGTAGGACCAATTGAGTTGTGTATTTTCAAAATCTGCTGGCGCTTCGCAAATCCCATACGCAACCTTTAATAAAATAGCATTACTGCAATGTCAAAGTTTTTCGCCTTTAGTTTCGGGAACCCTGACCACGCATATTTGGACATCTGTCCATTGCACTTCATCGATAAAGTACATTTAAATATGTAACATATTAGTAATGATGATCATGTCTATAATGAACCCTGCAGGTGCATGAAATTCCTTCTTTCAGCCGCAAGGGGCACCATATGACGCAGTTTGGCCATAATCTAACCTTTTTGGCTGCTGTCTCCATCGATACGGGGCTTTCTGTCCCCTTACACTGGGTGTGCTTCAGGACGCCCTTCGGGACAAACTCCCGGAGAGCCGGGAGGGACGGGTTTTGACGGGCCTTGAACGGGTATAAGCACAGCAGGCCGGTGCCCTCCTCTGTCGTCACGGCAACCGGGGCTTCATCTACAGCAAACACAAAAACATTTTATGCTGGGTTTAGTATTTTACATTTGATTTGCTAGACAGTTGGTCCTTCACTGGGCTCTGCTCCTCTACCTCCTGAGGCCCCTCTCCCCCCTCCCCCTCCTCCCGCTGTCCCTCCGCTTCCTGTTCGCTCCAGGGACCACCGGTGGACCCGCTTCCTGCTCCGGATCTGGCTCAACAGGATTGTGTTGTTCACAAGTCCTGCGTTCTGAAAGACGAAGCATCAGAAACAATTAGGCTTCTTGAGGTACGATGCAGAGAAACCAAAAAGTTCCCCTTCTATGTTTGGGTTATTTTAATTGTCACATATTAGCGACTCTGATCATCAGTCAACAGATCGGGTCATTCCTTACGTTGATAAAGTGTGAGTGAACCTGAGGTCCGCCTCCTGGCGTGGGTCCGGGCTTTTCAGAGGGCTCTGATTGGCGGTGTTGGTCCATTGGTTCTGCTCTGGCCTCATGCTCCATCACCACTCCAGATCCGTCTGGTTCCGAGATGTCCATGGTGACGGGCACCGGAAGGTACGCAGGAGACGTTGCCATGACAGCTACAACCGGGTTCCCTAGTAGGTCGACGCCTCCGGATGATTGGTTGTTTTCTTGGAGTCCGGTCACGGCAGCATTTTGTGATTTGCCAACGTGCTGTTGTGCTGGTCTCTGATAGGTGGAGCCCTCTGACAGGGCGGGGCTCAGGAAGGTGGCCCAGTATTGACCGGTTTTAATCTCGTCCAGGAGGCTGAAGGAACCCAGCCCGATGTTATAGTCATTCGATCTGCCAAAAAAGCATTTGACAGTTAATTTATCATAAGCTGATGATTGCCTCTTTATTCATGCAGTAAGGCCTTATTAGCAATAGTGACGAGACAACTTCAAAAGCACATGAACAGCTCATCATAGGTGTGTTCAACGGCAGCACATTAATTCATTGCACATGGAGGAAGTAAAGCGTCACAAAATAAATCACCTTAAGTCCCCAAAGAATCAAGCAACTGCTCTGTGAGTGTAGAAGCCCCTGGGACACATGGAGACTGTAGCTCAACTCTGGATCACCATAGGTTCATGTGGGTACAACTTTGGTTCAAATCGAAGAGACGTAAGCATGCTCTGGTTCACTAGATCCACAGGTTTATTCAGAAATGCTTTGTCCTCTTTGTTTGTGTGCTTTTAGAAATTATATGTTAAGAATTATATATCTATATATATAAAAATATATATATATATAACACTCATTCTGTTGGACCCGGTAGATGTCAAACAATATTGCTTATTCCATATTACTGCCAAATATAGCTCATACTTTTTAAACAATGTCTTTATCAAACTTTGATTGATGACTTCAGTGGTTCCCAAACTTTTTCCAGTCATGTACCCCCTGTGACAATTGACATCCTACCGAGGCCCCAGCAACGCAGACCGCTCACTGAGCTGAACACGCACACGCATTCCTATATACATAAGGTAGAAATACGAGAGCGAATAACCGATATTCAGGAGCAATGTCAGCTTATTCTCCATAAAGCGATGAAGACCAATGTAGGACCATTTTGTTTTCCTTTGTGCGAAAACATAAACATTGTTGTGATGGTTGTGAATTGTTTAGACACAGTTAAGTGGATTACTGTGCTCTCCTGTTAGGATTCACAGCCACACAAAGTTCAAAACAGTTGTTTGTCCCAACCAATGTTGTTCAGGATTTGGCTTTTAATAATATTAATAAAGGTTTCAGTTCTCAACTAACCTAACGTAACTGACAAAAGAGAACAGCTTTTAGCCAACCTTTAAACAAAATGTCATTATTGTCACGGCAACGTGTATCAGCGACCAACAGTGAGCTGTGGCTCTCAGTGAGGTTCCTTCCCCTGTTCCACCATCAGAGGAACAGGGGGGTCGTTACACCGGACTCACTCCTTAATGTCTGGTCCTGAAACCTCAGTCAGCTCCAAACATACGGGTCAATTCCCACCAGATCTATCCACTGACCCCACTTTAACAAACGCCGACTAGGAACACCAACTTTGAATTTATTAATAAATTTCCCCATTTAAATTGGATTATTATTGATTATGATAATTATTCGATAGTTCTACGTTCTTGATGAATCAAAGGCCGAACCCCTTTAGATTCTGAACCCTGTCCCATTCACATTTTGATATTTGTGATTTACATTTAATTTAAAACCAACATGTAAATAGTTAACTAAATATAATTGAAAGATTTTTATGACTACCCAATAGATTAACTGTTCATCAACAAAGGCAATGAAGTCAGTATAAATAAACACATATAAACCAACTGTTTATATGTACAACTTTTGCAAACAGGTCCACTTATCCACTAAGAGAACAGGTCAGTAGAATATTAAAATGTGTGTAGTATCGATGAGAGAGAGAGAGAGAGAGAGAGAGAGAGAGAGAGAGAGAGAGAGAGAGAGAGAGAGAGAGAGAGAGAGAGAGAGAGAGAGAGAGAGAGAAGAGAGAGAGAGAGAGAGAGAGAGAGAGAGAGAGAGAGAGAGAGAGAGAGAGAGAGAGAGAGAGAGAGAGAGAGAGAAAGAGAGAGAGTTACTCTAACTCATCAATGCTATAAAACGTCTAGGAAGTATCTCCCATCACATTCCTCTGGTATTTGTACGTCATAGCTATGCTACGAGTGCTGACACAATCTGAGTCCTCTCAGAGCACATCCGTCAGACAGAGGGGCGCACACTGGTACTACCTACACAAACCGGTACTACATTAGTACCAGTTTGTTTTTGAGTCATAGTGATGTTGTTTACCTCATATGAGTTAGTATTTGTAGCTGAACTCATTGAGTACATTTCCAGCTATTTTATATATATATATATATATATATATATATATATATATATATATATATATATATATATATATATATATATATACTGTATATATACTGTATATATTATAGTACATTGTTTTATAGACCATGTATTTTCTGGGTTAAGCCAAAACTAAGTTGCGCGTGAGTTGTGTTTTGGTACAAATTATAATAAGTTTGATCTGGCATTACCTCATGTCCACAGTGCTGTCCTTTACGTCTGTAGAGACTGGGTCAGTGGGTTGGCTCGTTGGTTCCACAGTGCTGCTTGGCGCACTGCTGACGACGTTTGTGTTGTGATACTCATCATGAGTGGAAATCTACTCAAAGCAGAAACAAGGGAATCTCCCGTTACACAACACCTCCACACAACACAACCAAACTTAACACCTAGTCCCCTTAAATCCACTCACTTTGCCCTCTTCCTCCACCTTTACTTCTTCTTTGCCTGCTTCTTCTTTTCTTTTCTTCAGACTCCCACCCCTCTCCCTAAACTTCTCCTTGATCTTCTGTGTCCATCTTTTAGTTCTACTCCCAGATGCTCTGTCCCTCTGCAGTGGTGCCACAGGGCTGCCGGCCATGTTGGTGCCAGCCCCCCCGGTGTAGCTCGGTGCCAAGGGCCCTGGTTCCCCTTGATGTGCTGTGGGGGGTTCTCCCCTTCCTGGGCTCTGACCTTTTAAGGGTTGTGCAGAGAGCCAAGGGGAGGAGCCCTGGTGTGTGGAGGGAGAAGTGTGCTGGGTCAGGCTCCCTGTGGGTGACAGTAGGGCTCCAGACCCAGCTGACCCCCCTGGGTCACTGCTGTGGCTGCTCCTGTGGTACTGAGAGGCAGAAGTGGGATTCCCCGCGAGAGAACCCTGATCTCCTACTGCACCACCCAAAGCATCATCAATAACGCTTTCTTCAATTACAGAAATGTCATTTCCTTCCTTTCCTCCCATCAACTTATTATTTGTTCTTGCAGAGAATATGCCTTCAGCCTCCTTCTGGGTGTGGACAGGAAACAGACCGCCACTCACCGCAGAAGAGGAGACCGTTGGTCTCGAGTCACGACCTTCAACCCAACTATCAGCAGTGTTGTCCTTACAGGAAGTGGAGGAAAATGCCGTAGCCAAATTGAGGATAGTTGTTTCCTGTCTGTTATCCGAGAGAGGTCCATGAACCAGACCTTGTTCTCCGTTGACCTTTGCCCCGGTCCCAGAGGTATCCAGATCGCTGTCCAGCGCTGGATTCCTAAACTCCTCCCTTGAGTCCCAGCCCCTCCCATCTCGCCCCATCCCAGGAGAGCCCACCAGGGCGATCCCCGACCCATTGTGAGCTGCTCTGCTGTAGGGACCAGGAGTCTGTTGGTGGGGGGCGGCTGGGCTCGCTGGGAGAGACCCTCCCTGGAGGTCAGCCTGGAGCTTCAGCCTCTGCAGCATGGCCTGAAGCAGGGCCTGCCTGTCTCCGCTGGAGGCACCAGACATCCAGGCACTGGCTCTACGACGGGCCTACTGTGACTGAGAGGAGAACTCTTTAGTACCAAAAGAAAACTCCAAAGTGCATCCACAATAAGGTCCAATAAGGGTCAGGGGCCTGGAGCAGTTCAGTGAAAGAGGAGGTTAAGGCTGTCTCCTATGGCTCAGATGTCCTTGTTTCTTTATGTGTGTGTTGCTTCTCCTCAGGAATACCTCTTCTTGGCACTGTGTAAAATCACCCATGGTCCTCAGTCAGGTTATTAGTTTACTCTCTCCCTCTCAAACACACTCACTCTCACTGTGAAGTCATGGTGAAACTCTGAAACCATCCAGACAGAAGGAACAGACAACTACAACTCCTTGACTCATTATGAGGCTGTGCTCTGTCTGCAAAGGTTGTTAGTCACTCCTCCTCAGCCATCCCAGATAGAGGTAAGGCAGCATTCCAGTGACAGATACCCTGAACAAGAAAGACCAGGGAGGCCGGGTGACACTGACAGGTCTCTCTCTCTCTCTCTCTCTCTCTCTCTCTCTCTCTCTCTCTCTCTCTCTCTCTCTCTCTCTCTCTCTTCTCTCTTATCTCTCTCTCTTCTCTCTCTCTATATTATATATATATATATATATATATATATCATATATATAAATAGTAATATCCGGAATGTATGACGTTTTATGGGTTGAAATTTGCAAATCAAACATGTCCAGAACTTTTTTCTCACTTTTCAGACACACTAGTATGCGCATGCGACGTACAATCGTGAAACCGCCCTAAATCATTTGCGCTTATCTCCGGAATGTATGACGTTATGGGTTGAAATTTGCAAATCAAACATGTCCAAACTTTTTTCACTTTTCAGACACACTAGATGCGCATGCGTACAATCGTGAAACCGCCCTAAATCATTTGCGCTTCTCTGATTGGTCGTCAGTGAGGACGCGCTTTATGGCGGCGTAAACAATGTCTGCTGCAACTGCCTGAACTTCATTAAACTTTTCGACCCGGGTACTGATAATAATACCATTTGCGGACTAACACAATTCTTTTTTTATAGTTTAGGCTCACTGGCTACCACTGCAGGCGACACAAAAAGCGGTGTAAAAACGACCAGCTAGTCTTTAGCTATAGCTACATCTCCGCTGCAGAGTTCATAGAGCGGCTCTAGCGAAGGCTTTGGCCGATCTTACCCAGATGGACTGTATCGTGACTGGAGGAAACGTGAAAGGTAACATGGCGTATCTTTACAAAATCCATCGAAAATCCCTAGGTGTTGATTTGTTGGCTAAATGGAGCGCGCGCGTGTGTGTGTGGGTGTGCGTGTGCGTGTGTGTTTTCCAGTACTTGCCAAGGCCATTCATTCCCTTTCGAGGATCGGGGACGAGTTGTACCTAGAACCACAGGAAGATGGGGTACGAGTTTGTCTCTCAGTCATATCCATATTCAATAACTTATAACAACGTGCATGTGTTGCCTGGTCAGTGGCCGTTGCAGATATGATGATTTGATGTGATATGATTCTGCCAGTGGCGATCTTAGCCCTTTGGGGACTCCAGGCAAACAGTAATTTGGGGGCCCTTGCATCTACCGGTCTAATGTACCTTATATTTCATAATAAGATACTCCATTCAAGGGATGAACAAAAGTCACTATCCTTCTTTCATGCAACTGTTAATTATTTATTTACCGAAGGGTTCCAGTGGTCACAGCAGGAGGTTGGACAGGGCCTTGTGGTCTATTTTGTGTCACCTGCAAAGTGAGAATAGCATACAAAACAGAAAGATTAGTTATGGTGACACATATTACACTGACTGTTAACAGTCCTAAGATGTCATAATTATTTAGGTTTCCAGTAGGTCACAGCAGGGGGTTAGACAAGGCATTGTGGTCTATTTTGTGTCACCTGCAAAATAACAAAAAGCATACAGATCAATTATGGGGACACACTGAATGTTAACCTAAGTTTTTATCATTTACTTCTTCAGTCTCACTGTTTATTTGCCTCTCCTGTCTCTGAGCTTGTTTTTTCTCCTCTCTCTGTTTGTCCTCATCTGTGTTTGTCATCTGTGTTTTTTCTCTCTCTCTCTCTCTCTCTCTCTCTCTCTCTCTCTCTCTCTCTCTCTCTCTCTCTCTCTCTCTCTCTCTCTCTCTCTCTCTCTCTCTCTCTCTCTCTCTCAAAACTTGACTTACTGGTGAGAGCAAACGATGGCTGCTCTTGTTCCGCCAACGGTCCTGCTACCACCACGGTGCCTGTAAAAAGAAAAAAAAAAGCTTGATAGCTTTGAAATAAACTCCTGCCTTTTGGTCTTTCTCTTCTTTTTATGTGACCCGCTTTCGTACGTTCGCTTCTTTCACTCAATTTATCTCTTCTCTCTCTCTTACCGCTGTTTACTGTTTTGAATTTTACATAATTTCCGCATACGCATGATGAGCAGAAAATGGAATAGTCCATGTAGTGCAGACTGAAGGGGGGTGAACACGGAAAGACTGTCAAAAGATGAGTAATTAGATATTCCGATGCTACTATTGTGAAGAGTTTTTTTAAAGACAATAAATATGGGGACAAAATATAAAGAGGGCCTTTTGGGGCCCCCAAAAGGCCTTCCATGGGGCCCGGGGCTCCACATGCCTGGTTTGCCTAATAGTACGGCCCCTCTCTGGATTCTTCTCTTTTCCTCCTGGTCGTAGCTGACCCTCCGGACTGTGATGATTTGGTGTGATATGATGATTCTGCTCTGTTCCTCCTGGTCGTAGCTGACCCTCCGGACTGTGAACTCCTCGCGTTCGGCCTACGCCTGCTTCCTATTCGCTCCACTTTTCTTCAGCAGGTACGTCACAGTGAGTAAAGAACATCTTATTGTTCTTACCAAATGAAGCACCACTGAATAACTCTGTGTGTGTTTTATTCTGAACAGGTATGTTATCCCAGAGGGACATGGCTTCCGCTGTAAGATGGCCATTAAGGTATTTGTGAGTGACAGGCAGAATGGAGTGATGTACTTACAGCTCAATTCAGTCCACCTCCATAACACCCCTCCTCCCATCCGGGGTTCAGAGTGTGCAGGCGGTCTTCAGGTCTCTGGCCACCCTGGAAAAGACGGTGGAGAAGTGCCACATCGAGCTGGACGCAGACCGGAACCGGTTGACCTTCACCCTGCACTGTAAACACGGTAGGCCTGACCTTCACCCTGCACTGTAAACACTAGGGGTGTAACGGTACACAAAAGTCACGGTTCGGTACGTACCTCAGTTTTGAAGTCACGGTACGGTACAGGACGGTACGGTTCATAGTTAAGGGGAAAGTTAAAAAAACTGCTTGATTGTCAACAATGGCCAATGGCCGTACAAATTTGTGTATCGTTACACCCCTAGTAAACATGGTAGGCCTGACCTTCACCCTGCACTGTAAACATGGTAGGCCTGCAGCCAGCAAGGGTCTCCTTAAAGGAGGACTGGGAACGCCTGGTTTCAAACATTTCCAATGTTAACTTCTTGGGGGTCGAGGTGCAGGGAGTGTGAGAGGTCGGCCTTTATCGGTGGCAGTTGGGCCGATGACCCTAGGCATGTCTCCGATCATCAATCATGATCAGATGACATTTGGCCCTCTGTTTCTCTTGGTGATGTGGCCCTCTTGGGGATGTGGCCCTCTTGGTTATGTGCTCCTCTGTGTCTCTGCAGGCCTGCTGAAGACTCATAACCTCTCCTTCCAGGACAGCGAGAGCCTGCAGGCCGTGTTTGACAAGGACAGCTCTACTAACGTGCTCAAAGCCCAGCCAAGGTTTGGTTCACTGGAACTCAAAATATACATTAAATAGCCCATCCCCTTTTGCAGTGTTGAATCTATTTCTGGTTCAGATTATGTGAATACTGCCTTGTATCTGCCACTTAAAACTGGAGTAGGAGATAATGTCTTGTGCTATTCATCAAATAATATCCAAATTCTTACCCAAAGTACCATGAAGGACTTTAAGTTTCTTACGCTGGTATTTCCACCTCTGCTCTTTGTGATGTTTCCCATGTTCCTCTAATTAGAGCCTCAGTCCTTTGGGTCAGCTGTGAGTCTTTTTGTTCCTAGGGTGCTCGCGGACACCGTGCTAAACTTCCCTCCGTCTCTCGATGAAGTGACGGTTACCGTGAGCGACGAGCGGGTGTGGTTCAGGAACCACGTCGACCAGGAAGCAGGTGAGGAGGGATCGGGTTCTAGGGGGTTTATAATCAGGGCCGCTGCTGGCAGTTTCGGTTCCCTAAGCAAGCGGGGGGGGGGGGGGTTGGGAGCCTCTTTTTATATATTAGGTAAGAACATCTAATTTGCCGAAATTGAGTGAAAGGTTATTCAATTAAGAAAAAACAACGGTGGGCCTCTTCATAAATAATTTTTAAAAACCTTAATTTTTGGTGCCCCCCAGGTATTTGGTGCCCTACGCACTCTGCGTACTCTGCGTATGAGGAGCGGCGGCCCTGTTTATAATCTATACAGTTAGAGGATTGCAATCAGATTGGCCAAACTAACAGACGCACACACACACACACACACACGCACACGCACACACTTTCACAGTGTGTGAAGAGTTAGAGAATAATATAAATGAAAAAGAGTTTAACAATTTGTACATATGTATATACGAAAAGGGAAGAAATATATATATATATATAATGGGTAAATATAACATTATTATAATATAAATGAAGAACTTGTTCTGCTATCGTCCATCCAAGACTGCACAAAAGAGAAAGATTGTTTCTTTTGTTGTTCCGTTCCTTGTTTTGTCTTATTGTTCTCTTTTTATTTGATTCTATTTCCTCTCCCTCTCTCCCTCCCTCCTTCCAGAACCGTCCAAGGCCATGCTCACAGAGCTGTGCTTGTCTTCAGACGAGTTTGACCACTTTGAAGTCAGAGCTCGAAGCAGTGTCACCTTCTGCCTCAAGGAGCTAAGGGTGAGACAGCTAGTGGACAGGGAGGGTGAGACAGCTAGTGGATAGGGAGGGTGAGATAGCTAGTTGACAGGCAGGGTGAGACAGTTAGTGGACAGGGAGGGTGAGACAGTTAGTGGACAGGGAGGCTGAGACAAGTAGTGGACAGGGAGGGGAAAACAGTTAGTGGACAGGGAGGGTGAGAGCTAATGGACAGGAAGGGTGAGACAGCTACTGACAGGGAGGGTGAGACACTTGTTTGGCATTTTGATTTAATAAATTATTAAAACTGTGAATTTGTCACCAAATTGTAAATGCTTCATCTACAATTTTATCAACATAAGAAGCATGTAGTATGACAGGGTGTTTAATGGTTCAACACTGGTCATCATAATCGTCTCCTCTCTCCAGGGTCTGCTGGTGTTCGCTGAGTCCACCGGTCTGCCCGTCTCCATGTACTTTGACGAGCCGGGCAGGTAGGACCACAATCTGGTCCGTCTGGTCGCGGGGTTAAGCTGTCTGTCTGTCCTCAGTCCTGTCTGTCTGCCCTCAGTCCCGTGTTGCTGTCTGTTCTCTGTCCTGTCTGTCTGTCTGTCCTCAGTCCCGTGGTGCTGTCTGTCAGTCCCTTGGGGCTGTCTGTCTGTCTGTCTGTACTCAGTCCAATGGTGTTGTCTGTCTGTCCTCAGTCCTGTGGTGCTGTCTGTCTGTCCTCAGTCCCGTGGTGCTGTCTGTCCTCAGTACTGTGGTGCTGTCTGTCTGTCCTCAGTCCTGTGGTGCTGTCGGTGACGGACAGCGTTCTGGACGGTAACTTTGTGTTGGCCACGCTGTCCGATGAGTCGGGGGTCCAGACCTCTGACCGGTGAGCAGCTCTCTTATACCTGATTCCTATGATCACCTTTTATTATGAGTCATACATCTAGGACATTATGTAGTGGGAGGAGTCTCACCGGCCCCTGCTCTGTCTCCTCAGAGCCGGCACGCCAGCGCCCCCTGCTGACGACTTCATGAACGACGAGCTGGAGTCGTATCTCATTGCCATGGATACTAGCATGGCAGCAGGGCCCTCGGTGCCGGCCCCCCTGACCCCCCCGGCCCCCCTGGCCCCCGGCCGGGCGGGGTCCCCCACCGCCACGCCCGACCCCTGGAGCCCAGCCCACAGCGAGCCAGGAGACGACCTGACAGAGGAGGAGGAGGAGCCTGGAAGACCCCCCAATAAGAAGGCAGGGGGGAGGGGCTTAACAGGGCATGACTATACAGGGGAGGGGCTTAATGGTGTAGGGCTATACTGGGGCAATCAGAATTAAAATTGCATCAGAATCAGATATCTTTGGCATTTTATCGTAGACCCTTAACTGTGTGGGATGTGAGTATTTTAATTGTTAGATTATATAATCTCATGCAGACATTATCAATACTTATTGTTCACTGTTTGTATGCAGAGATGGACGCAAATGAATAATAATGATAATAGGAATAAATGGATGGGATTTATTCAATCTTTTTCTACAATACCATACTAAACTTCTGTGTTTTCCTCTCCAGTTCCGGTCTCTGTTCTTCGGGTCGGTGTACCCCCCTGGCTCTCCGCTGGGCGGCCGCACCCCAAGCAGCCAGAAGGTGCTGGCCAGCGACAGCGAGGACGACGGCTAGAGGCAGGGCCAGTGAGGGGCCCGCCTTCAGCCCGCCTCTGAGGCCCGTCCCTGAGGCCCGCCTCTGAGGCCAGGTGCGCAACTGAGGCCAGGTCCGCACCTGAGGCCAGCAACAGTAGGAATGACCTGAGGCCATCGACAGTGAGGACAGCTAAAGGCAGGGCCCTCAGGGGTCAGGGGTCGCCCATGAGGCTGAATCCAGAGGGGGATGGTTCACATCGTGACCTTCGGTCGTTTCTATGGGAACGGACATGGATACCTTCAACACTTGCTCTTCATTTTTTCTCACACTTAATGACAAATAAGTTTGCTGTTTGTTGGTTGTTTTATTACCTAGACTTATTAACAGTGAAACTCGTCTGCATGTAAAGAATTCCAAAAAAAAAATGTATTGAACTGTACTGATGCTGTTCAATTTTAAATTATTGTACATTACTAAAATAACTCTGACTAGAGAGACTTGATGTTAGATTACAACACTGGGCTAAGTGTTGGTCAGAGTACAGCACAGACAAATAAAACAGACATTGTTTGACACTGGATACAAAAAAAATAATGTCTTTATTATTTCTATGGCGTGGGGCGGGGGAGGGTTCCTCAGAAGTACGAGTTGCTGTGTGGAGACGAGCAGCTATGCTGAGCCCCTGAGAGGCTGTCCGGGGAGGTCGGGGTTAGCTTCTTCCCCCTGGGCCACTCTGCTTCCCTGTCCCTCTTCCTCTCTTCCTTCTTTAGCTCTTTCTCCACTCTTCTCCTCTCCTTCTCCTCCTCTCTCTCCTTCAGCTCCCTCTCTCTGCGCCTCCTCCGGCGGCCCCTGGCGCTCATCGGCTCCTGCTGCTCCTCTGGCTCCTGCAGGGGTCGCTCCTCCCCAACCCCGCTGCTGAAGTCCTGGAGGAAGATTTTGGGGATCTGTATTTTTGGAGCGTTCGCCCTCTCGGCCTTTATGTCTTTGTGGAGGTTGGAACGCCCTCCTCTCATCCGGCTGAAGAACCCTGGGCGTTTGGGGGGCTCCTCAGAGGTTCCCTCACCTGTGGGCCCTGGGGGTCCCTGTGGTGGAGGGAGAGCAGAAAGGGCTCCAGGCGGAGGGGACCGTAGGCCTGGCCGGCTTGGAGCTGAAGGTCCTCTTTGTGGGTCTGGGTCGGGTCTGAACCGGGATGTCTCCAGAGTGGTGAAGATGTCCTCAGAGAGTCTGCGTGCCAACCTTGAGCCGTGGGAGGACTTGCGCACACGGAAGTCCCCAGAAGGTGTTGGGGTTTGGCTTGACGCGGGCGCGCTTACAGGGATGAACAAACTGACTGGAGGCCCTGCCCCCATGGAAAGGGGAGCATCCTGAATCCGTTGCCGGGCTCCCCGGTCTTCACTGCCCCCTGAGGGCTGCTGGGTGGAGGGGTCGGGGGTCAAGGTGACCTCTGATGAGTCTACTGGTTCTTTATCGTTGGCAGACACCTGAACATCCGGTTCTTCAATGGGGAGTGGTTCTGCAGCCCCTGTTGGTTGATAACACATTCTGTCACCAGTCGGTGATCTAGGGCTGACCTGGACTTCTAGTAAAGCTGTTTGGTCGCATGTTGTCGTGTCGTTGTCTTCCTCAGTCTCTACATTTGTATTCACAAAACTCGTTTGTCCTGAAGTTTGTTTCCGAAACATAAAGCATCTTCCTGTGCGGAGGCTCTCTCTGAACATGAGGCCTCGGCCGTACCCTGTGTGCCTCCACTCGCCTCAGGGACCACCGTGGTCTCCGGGAGTATTGCTGTCATGGTGCAGTCCCCTTCTCTCTCTCCACTCGGCAGAACACCTTTGTGCATCAGTACTCCAACCTCTTGAAAAGACGTGTTCTCTTTCAAAGCCTCACTTTTGAAAATAACCATTTTTCCACTGTCAACATCCTCATTGTCTGAGCCCACGTTGGTTTGTTTCTGCGTGCTACTGCGGTTGGCGGTCGGCGCTTCCGTTTCAGTCCGTCCCTCCGCTGCATTTTTGATGACTTCCTGTATCATCACCACTGGGCCCTGTTCTGCGTGGGACTCTATTGTACTTTTGTGTGCCACAGACTCCCACTCTGTAGTTCCTATGTCCGTATGTGTCACTGTCTCCTGTCCTGGTGTCGCCTCTGACTGTTGTTCAGTGTTATCTACTGTTGCCTGTGGCTCTGTGTCTGTATTTGTATCGGTAGTTGTCTCACTCATCTGTTCCTGGCCCTCCACCAGGTTTCTACAGAGTGCTGCCTGTTCTGCAATCTCATAAAGGGTTTTCACTCTCTGCTTCTTTTGAGATACTTCCTCTTTCGGATTTGGCTTGATGTTGCACTTTTGCTCCTCCTGAACTTCTGATTTGTTGTCTCTCAGCTCCTGTTCCTCTGGTACTTGTGATTTGTTATCATCTCTCAGCTCCTGCTCCTCAGGTACTTCTGATTGATTTACATGTATGTCTCTCAGCCCCTGTTCTTCTGATACTTGAGAGTGGTTATTGTCTCTCAGCTCTTGTTCCTCTGGTACTTGTGATTGGTTATTGTCTCTCGGCTCCTGTTCCTCTGGTACTTGTGATTGGTTGTTGTCCTTCAGATCCTGCTCCTCTGGTACTTGTGATTGGTTGTTGTCCATCAGATCCTGTTCCACTGGTACTTGTGATTGGTTGTTGTCCATCAGATCCTGTTCCACTGGTACTTGTGATTGGTTGTTGTCTGTCAGATCCTGTTTCAGTGTTCTTGGATGAAGGTTAACAGCTGATCGTTGTGTGGCTCCGCCCCCAGCAGCTCCTTCTCTTAAGTCAGGATGATTTTGAATCACTTCCTGCACCGTCCCTGAGCCTCCTGGACTTTGTTCTCCCTGCTCCTCCCTGGTCCTGTGTCCGATCCCCTCCTGTTCTCCTTTGAGAGTGTTCCTTTCAGAATCATGGTTCTCCCCTGGTTCCTTCTCCCTTTGGAGAGGTCCCCTCCCCCCGGTCGGGGGCGTTGATTCTGTATCCATGCGACTCTGCAGGTTGCCAGGCGCTTCATGCCCGTCTTCCTCCTCTCGGACCCTGGTCACCCTCAGTGCCTTGGCGTTTGGCCAGCCCTCCCTCCCCACCCCCTGCACGCCCATGGAGTGATGTCTCTCCACCCTTGCCGTGTCACTTCGCTTCCCCCATCGCTTGCGAAAGAGTGAGGGGGACAGGGAGAGGGCGGAGGCCGAGCGGACCAGTGGAGTGGACAGATTGACTTTTGACCCGTCCCTCCGGTCCCGCTCCTCTCCCAAAGTCTCCCTCGATGCCCAGTAGCCATGGCAACGGCCTCTAGGGTCGAAGGTGGACGAGGGCCGGTCTTTCCGCCAGGTCTCCAGCTCCTTCTCGGTGCGTCGCTTCAGGTCGCTCCTGGAGAGCGGAACAGAGCACACCTGGGAAGGGAGGATGTACCTTAGAGACGTGTTGTTTTACTGCATGTCAAACTACAACCAGAAGCTTATAATCGCCTCACTCATGTAACTTGTGTTTCCACCTGAACACCTTCCTGTGTGCAGAACGCAGAGAGCGCCTGAGTGTCGTTGATGTTTAAGTGATATGTTCGTCGGTACCTCGGCCATAAAGCTGGCGTCGTCCTCCAGTCCCAGGCTCTCCCTGACGCCCCTCAGCCGCTCCAGAGTCTCCATCTGCCCTAAGCACTCCTGCCGCTGGTCGGCCCGCCCAAGCACCCTGCGGACCAGCACCACGGCCACCTGGAACAGAACCCGCACGCCTGCACAGAAGGACGCTTTACTCAGGAGGGGGGGGTGGGCTTTATTAACACTGCCCCCCGACATCCACCAATAACATAAGACCCACCACCAATAATCAACCTATCACCACGGCGATGTCGTTGGCCACGCCTACCATAGCAGAAGAAGAGGTCCCAGACACGCAGCAGTGTGTTGAAGGGGAGGTGGCGGGTGAACAGACACATCAGCCAATCAGTGGCGAACATGAGCGGCTCCACGCCGTAGCGCTGCAGGTGTCTGTGGGCGGGTGGACACGCCCTCTTCAGGACCCAGCTCAGCATGGCCGCGTCAAACAGGACCCCCTCCTGCAGGGGCACACAGCACAGAGGGGGGTGGTGGGGGGGCCCATGGACACAGCTGATGGTGGGTACGGTGCTCATCTTACCAGCAGCTGGCTGTAGTACCCGGGCAGGTACTGCTCACTGATCTGCACCAGGCACCAGAAGGCCTCCTGGGGTCACATGAGGGGCGAGAGCTGAGCAGAGAACCCTCCACAGTGGACCACCTCAGTGGGTTAGCTACACGATGGTATCTAATCCATAGTGGACCACCTCAGTGGGTAAGCTACACGATGGTATCCAATCCATAGTGGACCACCTCAGTGGGTTAGCTACACGATGGTATCCAATCCACAGTGGACCACCTCAGTGGGTTAGATGCACGATGGTATCTAATCCTAGTGGACCACCTCAGTGGGTTGGACACATGATGGTATTAGCGTGGAGCTCTTTGAACAGCCTAGCTCAGCTTTTGGGGAAATTCATTTGATATGCTAATTTAAAAGCAGCCCAGAGGCAGAAGTTATAAGTGAGAGCCGCTGGCTGGGATGGAGCAGAACAGGGAGGGGCTTCTGAACCGTCACTCTAAAGCACCTATCTATCTAGGAAACAGTGGAGCCATTCATTCATTAGGATTTGACTTTCCATTCTTATGAGTTATGTTGATTTTTAAATGGCATATACAAACATGTTTTTTTAGAGAGGTTATTCATAGAATGAAATTCTCTAAATTCAACCATTGAATTTCTTTATATTTAATTCCTATAATTAAATAGCTACATTGATTTTTTTTCTATAATGAAATACCTGAAAGTATGTTTAATATGTTGTAATGAAGGGGTACATATAAAACGGGCCATCCTCATGGTATATGACATGAGAAGCTGCATGCGTCTGGGTGATTGACAGCTACCTCGGCAGGCATGTTCATTAGGAGCACTGCTGCCACGGGCCCTTGGGCCTGGCAGTAGCCTTCGTCGGGTTGGTACTGAGTGTAGGCCTTCAGCACCCGGAACAGCCCGCGCTGCCTGCAGACGGCAGAGAGAGGCTGTTAGTCTCCGTCCTCCAGAGGGCAGTGAGAGGCTGTTAGTCTCCGTCCTCCAGAGGGCAGTGAGAGGCTGTCAGTCTCCGTCCTCCAGAGGGCAGTGAGAGGCTGTTAGTCACCGTCCTCCAGAGGACAGTGAGAGGCTGTTAGTCTCCATCCTCTGGACAACAGGGAGAGGCTGTTAGTCTCCGTCCTCCAGAGGGTAGAGAGAGGCTGTTAGTCACTGTCCTTCAGACAATGGGCGCTGTGTGCTGACGCCTCTTTCAGAGCGGCTGTTGTTCAGATCGGTCCAGGTGACTTCCCTTCCCTTTTCCTCCAACGTTCTGATCTTAGACTTCTCCTTACTGCTCCACTGAATAATGTGGTAATGTGAATGGGACTTGAAGCATGTAAATGAAATCGCTCACGGCTTCCTGGCGGGGCGATGAGGTCACAGCAGGGATCATCATGACATCATGTGGTTAATGATGACCCAGACAAGGTTATTTACCCGTGGCCGTCCTTGGAGACAAACATCTCGTGGAAGGGGAACTGCCTGTCTAGGTCCCGCTCTATGATGTCCACCCAGCTTTGCAGAGCTGACCTGGAATCAAGAGACTGACGCAAAGAAACACGCACAGTTGTGTTGAGTGGTGAACGCAAGCTATGCCTCTGTAGCCTTCAAAATAAGTGCACCTAATTTCTATGTATGTGTTTATATATATCTATAGATATAGATATATTAGGGGGGAAACAGTCCATAAAACGAACTGCTCGGTACAGTTTGATACATTAAATAAACAAAAGCCTAAAATGTTATGCCCACAAAAAGTTAACAGTGCTTATCTGCTCAGTGCTCAACTGCTGCTACCAGTAGCAGAACATGTCTTTATAATATCAAATATATAATTGAAGGCACATCTAAACAATACTTCAACAAGGAATGCATTGAACAGCAACAAATGGCAAACTGAAGTCACAAAGCAGTGCTTGGCTTGGCTTACAGGGTCAGTACAAAACAGGACTTGAAACCATGAAACTACCTACAGGAAATCAGAGAGAGACTTTGCTTTGTCTCCCAGAGCTCTCTGCCACACTATAAATCTGTCTAAGCAGCGCAGGAGAAGGCATCATGTTAACGTGTTATTTTAAGTTGTTGTGTACGGCTGGTATAACGGCCTGTACCGGCCATAGGAGTGTTTCACAGGTCAAGCACATGTCTTTGAACCATGTGTTCTCTTCCACACAGAGGGCTTCAAATCTGCATCTCGGCTGCGGTGCCCTGCTTGGACGAGCAACCGGACCAGAGGCATGCTGCTGCCTGAAGGCTGCCGTGAGGAGTGCTTGTGTGTATATGTATATGTATATATATATATACACATACATACATACATACATACATACATACATACATACATACATACATACACACACACACACACAGTGGGGCAAAGTATTTAGTCAGCCACCAATTGTGCAAGTTCTTCCCCTAAAAAGATGAGAGGCCTGTAATTCATCATAGGTATACCGCAGCTATGAGAGACAAAATGAAAAAAAAAAAATCTCAAATCACATTTTTAAAGAATTTATTTGCAAATTATGGTGGAAAATAATTATTTGGTCAATAACAAAAGGTCATCTCAATACTTTGTTACATGCCCTTTGTTGGCAATGACAGAGGTCAAACGTTTTCTGTAAGTCTTTACAAGGTTTTCTGGTATTTTGGCCCATTCCTCCATGCAGATCTCCTCTAGAGCAGTGATGTTTTTTGGGCCTTCGCTGGGCAACACAGACTTTTCAACTTCCCTCCAAAGTTTTTTTCTATGGGGTTGAGATCTGGAGACTGGCTAGGCCACTCCAGGACCTTGAAATGCTTCTTACGAAGCCACTCCTTCGTTGCCCGGGCGGTGTGTTTGGGGTCATTGTCATGCTGAAAGACCCAGCCACGTTTCATCTTCAGTGCCCTTGCTGATGGAAGGAGGTTTTCACTCAAAATCTCACGATACATGGCCCCATTCATTCTTTCCGTCACACGGATCAGACGTCCTGGTCCCTTGGCAGAAAAACAGCCCCAAAGCATGATGTTTCCACCCCCATGCTTCACTGTAGGTATGGTGTTCTTCGGATGCAACTCAGAATTCTTTCTCCTCCAAACACGACGAGTTGAGTTTTTACCAAAAAGTTCTATTTTGGTTTCATCTGACCATATGACATTCTCCCAATCCTGTTCTGGATCATCCAAATGCTCTCTAGCAAACTTCAAACGGGCCTGGCTTTAGCAGGGGGACACGTCTGGCACTGCAGGAATTGAGACCCTGGCGGCGTAGTGCGTTAGTGATGGTAGCCTTTGTTACTTTGGTCCCAGCTCTCTGGAGGTCATTCACTTGGTCCCAGCTCTCTGGAGGTCATTCACTAGGTCCCCCTGTGTGGTTCTGGGATTTTTGTTCACCGTTCTTGTGATCATTTTCACCCCACAGGGTGAGATCTTGCGTGGAGCCCCAGATCGAGGGAGATTATCAGTGGTCTTGTATGTCTTCCATTTCCTAATAATTGCTCCCACAGTTTATTTCTTCACACCAAGCTGCTTACCTATTGCAGATTCAGACTTCCCAGCCTGGTGCAGGTCTACAATTGTGTTTCTGGTGTCCTTTGACAGCTCTTTGGTCTTGACCATAGTGGAGTTTGGAGTGTGACTGTTTGAGGTTGTGGACAGGTGTCTTTTATACCGATAAGGAGTTCAAACAGGTGCCATTAATACAGGTAACGAGTGGAGGACAGAGGAGTCCTTAAAGAAGAAGTTACAGGTCTGTGACAGCCAGAAACCTTGCTGGTTTGTAGGTGACCAAATACTTATTTTCCACCATAATTTGCAAATAAATTCTTAGAAATTCGGACAATGTGATTTTCTGGATTTTTTTTTTCATTTTGTCTCTCATAGCTGAGGTATACCTATGATGAAAATTACAGGCCTCTCTCGTCTTTTTAAGTGGGAGAACTTGCAGAATTGGTGGCTGACTAAATACTTTTTTGCCCCACTGTATATATATATATATACACTTTTCACTTCTGTATATATATACAGCTTTTATACACTTGTGTGCAAATATAGCTGCAGGGTAGCATCTTATATGTAACATATCTTCATTATTAAATCCCTTCTGGGTCACCTGGTAGAGGCTTGTGTTGTCCTTCATGAGCTGCGTGGCCCCACACAGCAGGGGCCAGGCCTTGGCCCTCAGGGAGGCTGGGATGCCCTTCAGGCACTGCTCCTTGACCTGAGGCAGACAGGAGGAAAGGGGATCACCTGTAGGGGGAGTCTACACCCATCTGGTCTTTTGATTTATTTCACTAGTTTCACTAATGATAATGGTTCATTATCATTGTGTCAGGATTTAAACATGGTTTGTATGAATAGTGCCTGTTATGTTGCCTCCCAACGTACTTTGCTGTTTTTCTTTTGCAAGACGTGATCCCATTGGCTGATGATGTGGATCCACTTGGCCTCTCTCTGCCGGACCAGCTCAGGGGGCGGGCCGCTCCTGGAACCGGGAGACAAGATGGATATAGATATAGAGCCATAATACAAGATGTAATACAGGATATAGATATAGATATATAGTCACTGGGAGAACACAACTAGGACAACACTTTGATACAGTAGAGCGTCACTGGGAGAACACCACTTGGACAACACTGTGATACAGTAGAGAGTCACTGGGAGAACACCACTGGTACAACACTGTGATACAGTAGAGAGCCACTGGGAGAACACCACTGGTACAACACTGTGATACAGTACAGAATCACTGGGAGAACACCACTGGTACAACACTGTGATACAGTAGAGTCACTGGGACAACACTGTGATACAGTACAGTCACTGGGACAACACTGTGATACAGTAGAGTCACTGGGACAACACCGTGATACTGGATGTTTAGATATAGAGTCACCGGGAAACCACATCTAGGAAAGTAGAAAGAGTATCAACATGCAGCCAGGTATGCTACAGATGTGTGCTAATGGGACAGCTGTGTGTTCATGGCACACATGTATGCTTGTAGTACAGCCGTGTTCTCAGTACAGCCATGTGCTCATGGTACCACTGTGAGCTCAGTACAGATGTGTGCTCATGGTACAGCCGTGTACACATGGTACCGCTGCAACATGCTGCGTGTCATTCAGCTCGTCTTCAGCTAGAAAACAGGCCGCGAGATACAGGAAGGCACAACATGACAGGAAACAGGAAAACCACATAAGGGCGGTTTGCAAGTAACCATGGCAACCAGCCAGGATGTTATCGATACATGATTGTCAAAGCAACAGGTGAATGTGGCAAAAAACAACAAACAAGAAAATTGCCTTTTCTTGTCTATGCCTCTATGGATTATGAAATGTATAGGACGCACGTTGTCATTAGGGACTGCTGGACACATCAATTTCAACTTCAACATCTTTATCTTTTTATTTAGACCAGTGTCTACTCACCCAGATGCGGATCCATTGGCCAGAAGAAAGCCAAAGCGATCCGTCTCCACCGCCGCCACTGATCGCGGCTCAACAGACACACAACCGTCTCCTCTACTGGACGGCTCTAACATCTTACTGGAGCCAGGAGACACCATGCACTACAAAACACAGCTGCGCAGCCAGCATACTTTTGTAAAATTCAGTATTCCACAGTTGTAATCTATATAATCCTAAAGAAAATATTTTTCACAGTGATAAAAGGTTTAACTGTTAATAATTAAAAAGTAATATTCAACAGCTTTTTTAATTGCCTACTTCAGATAGTAGAATTTGAGCAAAAAGCAAAAAAAAAAAAAGTAAGTGTGTTACTGACTAGCATTGACGAAAGCTCTCTTAAAGCACCTGCAAACGTACCTCGATGGACAACTTGGCAGCAGAAGCACTCAGATGTCAGACTGACTTCAGAGGAAGCAACCAGTCACAGTAGGAGAATGCCACACCAAACATGGCGTCAATGTATGTCCACAAATCTTCGTCTTGACTCTTCATGAAGTAAGAAGCCCGCTGGCTTTAGCGCCATCCTGCGGTGGCTTATCTTACTTGTACCAGTTGTCAAGCAAATAAGGTCGGTTATTTGGTTTTAACTAAAGAAGACTTTTGTCAGAGAATATTGATAAATATTCATTGGCTGCTTTTTGAACTCATGGTCTTAAGACATTGTGGGTAACATTACCTTAGTTTGTCACGGATATTACTTTACATAGGATGTAGCCTACTGTCAAACGACGCAACACTTTATGGGATGTCGTGTTTTTAGGGATTGGGACCACGCAGCTGGGCGCTGGTATACTGCCCATATACATAGTTATTATATTATATAAATTATAGTGATAGTTACACAAAGTAAATATGTTTTGTTTGCAAAAGGGAAGCTTTTGCTACTAAAGTCCTTGATAACCATCTGAGACCTTTTTTATTTCTCCAGTAGGACTGGTGAAGTTTGATCATCCTAGTCACCGTTAACAGCTTTGTGTTTGACGACTCCAGGACAACTTATTGATTTCAGTAATTCTCCCAGTGCACCATTATGATGTCTTCTGCCACAAATCTTTGTTTTCTTCACTGCAATTTTAGAACAGGTAATTGTGTGATCTTCTAACCAGTGAATACACATTGAAACCAAGTCTGTCTGAGTTCAGATGTGTATCAGTGTCTGTGTGTCTGTACTTCAGGCCCCCTTAGGGCCCATCCCGTTGTTAGCCCTTTTGGTATCCAAATACCCCTGTTGGATATTCTTACCTGGACAACCCAGGCTCTGAGGGCAGAGGAGGGGGTATTGTTGCTGCTGCAGTATTGCTTCTGTTTACCATTAAGACCTCCAACCCCATCCACTCTCCATCCCTGTTGCCCCATCTTTTGAACACCTGGCTTTCAAACTACCCAGCCCCAAACCTCTCATCATTTCAATCATCTACCGCCCCCCCAAACCCAACCCATCATTCATACCAGATCTCTCTGAATTCATCACAGCACTATCTTCAATCTCGCCATCTGTTTTACTCAGTGGTGTAGTCTATTTTATTGTAGTGGGTATACTGTGATGATTCCCTCCCAGCCTCGTACACAGCCGTCCCGCCGGTACGTGTACGTGTGTAGCGCTTATGGGGTGTTGCACCACACTCACTAACGCAGGGGTCTACAACCTGCTGCATGGATTTAAGAGTGTAACGATTATCAACAATCATGGAAATCAGTTTTAATAACAGTATGAACAAATAGAACACAAAAATGACAAGTTGTCCTTTGTATATCTATAGTAGCAATAGCTAAACAAGGTAACAACTTAAAATAATTTGATGAACTGTTTACCACCATGGCTAACCAATGCATGGGAAGGAAATGAAAGGAGATTAATGTTCCACTCTTTCAATTGCTCTAATTATAGCTTTAACTGTTGTTATCTAACATACCATACAGTAATTGAATTATGTAAAAGTCTGAAATTACTGCACCTTAAAAATGACCATGAATTAAGCTATACTCTCATTTGCATAGTAATTAACTTTATGAATTTCTATTGTGTATGGTAACTGCATGTAGGCTGACATTTACCTAACTTTCTTTCCCTCCACTCTAACCAAGGATGCCTGTTTTTAAATTCCCTAGCACTCAGTCCAAGTGCTCTCATCTAAAAGTAACAGAGATATACAATGGGATTAAAACATTGTCTTCTGTTAACTACTTGTTATGTAGTATACACATTAATATGGGAGGACTGGACACACACACACACACACACACACACACACACACACACACACACACACACACACACACACACACACACACACACACACACACGCACACGCACACACACACACTTTTCTGTTGAGTCTTTGCTGGTCTCCGTAGACCTGGTAGTGGCATCTGCTGCTGCAGGGTCAACCGAAGCGGCAGCAATAGATTTTGGGCGGCCAGGCTTATAACTAACTAAAACACTGAAATGGTCTAGTTTGCTTTTCATATGGTAAGGTTGAATGAAATTGTAGCATGTAGCCTGGGACTCTTTAAGTGTTTGTGTTGTGTTTTTTATCGTTGTAACCATGTTGTTTTAACTCTTAACTTTCATCTGTGTGGGTTAGGCTGGGTAAAAAAATAGATTTAATAGATTTTGGATCAATTTCATTTAAATTTTGCAATATCGATTCATAGGGCATGAGATCGTTGTTTTTTTTTTGTTACCATTATTATTATTTTTACACTTTAATAAACAATGCCTTAATGCAATTTGCAGTGATGTAATGTTGGAGTTCAAGTACTTGCAATTCCTTTCTAATTTCAAAATGCACTTTTGAGACTTGAGACAGTTTTGTTTACAGCTCAAGTTTAAACTGTCCAATTGCCAAGTTTGCACTTTAAACCTCTTGTTTAAGGTGAAGAGAAAAAATAAAGTACATTTGTATTTTGTAACACAGTTGAGCCATTTTCATTATTTAAGAGCAGATTGAATCGAATTGTGATTAATCGATTCAGAACCTAATGAATTGAAATTGCTTCGTAACAGAGACAGGGCAGAGAGCGAGCTCGCACTATGAATGTAGGAGATAACTTCCCCTGCTAAAAGTATTTTATTACAGTTATACCCAACCGGTATTTGCGAAAAAATAAACACTTATGTAAAAGTTCTGTCACAAAACGATTGATACATATCCGTGTACATTTTTAAGTGGGTAGGCCTATACGGAAATTCTGGAACGTTCCGGGTATACGGCGTATACCTGCGTATCACGTATACACCACTGGTTTTACTCCTCAGCGATTTCAACCTCTACATTGACTCCCCGGAATGTAAAAACGCTATGGACTTCCTGGACCTACTCAACTGCTTTAGCTTTACCCAACACATCAACTTTCCCGCCCACAACCGTAGGCACATCCACATCCTCCACTGGCCTCCACATCCACAATGTCTCCAGCACCGACATCTCCATCTCTAACCACCTGGCCATCACACTTGTCATTTTGACATTCCCGCCCCCGAACCGCAAAATCAGTTTCCACAATCTTAAATCCATCTGACCAGTTTCTCTCTCCACCTGCATATCAAACACTCTCTCCGCCCTCACCCTTCCTGTAAATCCATCCCCCATGGACCTCGTCAACATCTACAACAACACACTGTCTACCTCCCTCAACAAACTGGCCCCCCTGAAAACTAAAACTGTCACGTTCACTCACTCGGTCCCCTGGTTCACCCCAGAACTTCACAAACTCAAAAAACAACTTAGACAACTAGAACGACTACACAAAAAAAACGGTCTCACAGTACACACCCTCTCCCTACAAAGAACACCTCTACAAATCAGCACTCAACAATACCTGTTCTGTCTTCTACTCGGGCATCATTCATTCTGGATCCTCCAACCCACACACTCTTTTTTCCTCCATAAATAAACTCCTCAAACCCCAGGAAAACATCTCATCCTCATTCACCCTGGACAAATGCAATAACTTCCTATCATTTTTTCATTCCAAGATAGAAATCATCCACAACCAGCTTGCCACCTACTTTGCCACAAGCCTTGAACCTCCACTTCCTTCAACCCCTGACCACCGGCTTTCCATCTTCTCACCCATAACCACAGCAGACCTCTCCAAAATACTCTCCACCCAACACATTCTCACACCGAGCGCGTTGATTTTTGACGAACGGTCAGTGACTTTGGCTTTAGCTTCTGACGCAAAAGGGTACCCTTGTGCTTCTTTTTTCGACAGGGTTTTCAACTCGTTACAATGTTATCCCTCCACGGCAATATATGAAGCTATGAGCATTCATTCCATTGGCAACAATAATTTTTTTGATCAGTGTTGGGTAGCTGAGGTCGTTGGCAACGACCTCAGCTACCCAACACTGATCAAAAAAATTATTGTTCTCTCAATCAAAGCACAAAACAGGACAACTGATGTCCATAGCCTTAACCCATACATGTTGTGTAATTAACAAAGACACGTTGGTGTAGTTGTGTTGAGTAATGTCACAGATTTCACTGTAAAATTGGGGTCTTCCGTTAGCCAATGGGATGAATGCTCATAGCTTCATATATTGCTGTGGAGGGATTACATTGTAATGAGTGGAAATCCCCCTGTGTCGAAAAAAGAAGCACAAGGTCCTCCGTTAGCCAATGGGATGAATGCTCAAAGCGTCTCTATGCGCAGCCATTGGGTCCCCTGTTAGCCAATAGGATGAATGCTTACAGCTTCATAGATTGCCGTGGAGGGATTACATTGTAAGGGGTTGAAAACCCCATGCGTCGAAAAAAGAAGCACAAGGGTACCCTTTTGCGTCAGAAGCTGAAGCCAAAGCTAGTTCGAAAAAATCGACGCACTCGGAGTGAGAATGTGTTGCTCCACCATGAAATCTTCTACCTTCCCTCTGGACCTCATGCCTTCTGAACTCGTCAAAGCCTGTTTCACCTCTCTCACCCCACTCATCAAAGACACCATCAACTCCTCCCTAAACTCTGGCACCATTCCCCCACCTCTTAAGCTGGCTGCCATTACCCCCTCCTTAAAAAATCTGGCCTTGACTCCGACGACCCCAACAACTTCAAACCCATGTCCAACCTCACATTCCTCTCAAAACTACTGGAACGAGCCATCGCAACAAAACTCAAGCAATACCTCCTCTCCAATAATCTGTACGAAACATTCCAATCCGGCTTCCGAACCCACCACAGTACTGAAACAGCCCTACTTAAAGTCACCAACGACCTCCTACTCTCCTCTGACTCCGGCTCCTCACCATTCTCCTCCTCCTCGACCTCAGTGCTGCCTTCGACACTGTCAATCCCTCGATCCTCCTCAGCCGTCTGCAATCCATTGGCATCACTGACTCCTCCCTCTCCTGGTTCACCTCCTACCTGTCTGAAAGATTCCAATACATCTCCATCAACAACCAAAAATCCCACACCATCCCTGTCTCACACGGAGTCCCCCAAGGCTCAGTGCTTGGCCCCATCATCTTCATCCGTTATATGCTCCCACTAGGTCACATCATCCGCCGCCATGGTCTTCAATTTCACTCTTATGTAGACGATACCCAACTATACATCACCAACACAGCCATTACTCCTGCCATCCTATCCACTCTCACCAACTGTCTCACTGACATCAAAACCTGGATGGAACACAACTTCCTCAAAACCAACGGCATAAAACTGAAATGATCATCTTCGGCCCGAAATCCATCATCCTCCCCTCTCAGAACTTCTCACTTTGCATCGATGGTCACTCTGTCATCCCCTCTGTCAGAAACCTCGGCATCATCATGGACCCCACGCTCTGCTTCAAGTCACACATAAACAGCATCAGAAAAACATCCTTCTTCTATCTCCGCAACATTGCACGCCTTCGATCCACTCTTGCATCCTCAGCTGCCGAAACACTAATCAACGCCTTCATCACTTGCAGACTCGACTATTGCAATAGCATTCTGTATGGCCTCCCCTCCACTATTCTTCAAAAATTGCAACATGTGCAAAACTCTGCTGCCCGACTGCTTACTAACTCCCCCTCCAGACAACACATTACTCGCATCCTCCGTCAACTTCATTGGCTTCCAATAAAACAACGCATCAATTTCAAGATCCTCCTCACCACCTTGGTGTGACAATAGACCATAAGCTCAGCTGGAAACCTCACATAAAACATGTTAAATCTAAACTGTCACGAAGCATCTCAGTCCTGGGTAAAGCAAAGCATATATTGGATCACAGATCATTGCATATTCTTTACTGCTCAATGATCTTACCTTATTTAAATTACTGTGTGGAGTTCTGGAGGTCTGGGACCACATACAAAAGCTCAACTGCAACCACTAGTTACACTTCAAAAACGAGCCCATAAGAATAATCAATAAAGCTGGATATTATGATCACACCAAACCTCCTCTTTTTACATTCCCGCATCATAAAGTTCAAGGACCTGGTTGAATATCAAGTTACACAAATCATGTTCAAAGCTAGAAACAAACTGCTACCAGGAAATATTCAAAAACTTTTTTTGGACAGAGAGGGGGGTTTATAATTGGAGGGAACAGTTAAATTTTTAAGACACTGGCTGCACGCATGACTTTAAAATGTCATTGCATCTCAATTAGTGGTGTGAAACTGTGGAATGGTATGTGCACGGAGCTAAAAGCAAATGTCCAAACATGATTCAGTTCAAAAAAAAATTCAAAAGCAATGATTTTTTAAAAGGTACAGGGATGAGGGAGAGATTTAAGAAGGAAAGTTATATCAAAAAATAATAATTATGTGATTGTAATAGATATGTGGATACATGTATATATTATGATATAGATATTGTGAAATTGTACAAATATAAAAGATATAGATATATGGATTGTATAAATGCATATAATAGATATATTTTTGTATAGATGTATGTAATAGATATTTCTATATAAAAAAAAATATTAAAAAAATTATAGTATCAAGTTGTATATTTGCAGCTGTAGAAAACGGGTAGGATCAAATAAGTTTATACTTCTTCCTACTCCTTTTCAGGCATATCAATTCAATATGTTATTTGTTTATTTTTTTGTTTATTTTTATTTCTTTTGTGAAATCATTTGAACATATATATTTATTTTTTTTATTGTATTTTTATGGTTTTAATTTTTCTTTTTTTTTTGATATGTCTGAAATAAATTGAATCAAATCAAATCAAAAAAACCTACAAAGCGCTAAACAGCTTTGCACCCTCGTACATACCATCGCCGCCCCTCTGGAACTCCCTCCTCTGGCCATATGAAACTCTGTTCATTCAAAAGTCAACTTAAAACCTATCTCTTCAGGACCGCCTACAACATTTGCCAAATAATCCTCCGCCATCTTCCACTCTCTCCCGCTCTCTTAATGTGTTGCTTATTGTTGTGATGTTGTTTATTTTTTCACTTTGGTTTGAGTGTCTGTACTGTCTGCATGTATTCCGTTCTTATATGTAAAACGTCTTTGAGTATTAAGAAAAGCGCTATAAAAATTCATTCATCAATTATTATTATTATTATTATTACACCAAATTCCGCCTCTCCTGGAACCGTCACCTTTCCTGGTGGAGAGGTTTGCGTGTCCCTGTGAACCTGAGGGCTGTGTTGTCTGGAGCCTTGTGCTCCTGGTCTCCTGGGTCTCCATAGCAGAGTGGTCTCAGGTGAGGGGCCAGACTAAGAATGGTTCACCAAGACCCCATGAAAAAACAACCAGAGGAGGAGAGACCCTGCCCGGAGGAAGCCTACTGTGGGCCCACCACCTGCAGGAGGACCCGCTGGGGTCTGGTGTGCTGCCACATGGGTGGTGGTGAAAGTCAGGGGTCCCAACGGACCAGACCTGGGCGGCAGAAGCTGGCTCTGGGGACGTGGAACGTCACCTCACTGTGGGGAAAGGAACCGGAGCTTGTGAGGGAGGTGGAGCGCTACCAGTTAGATCTGGTGGGGCTTACCGCTACGCACAGTCTCAGCTCTGGTACCGTACTCCTGGATAGGGTTGGACTCTATTCTTCTCTGGAGTTGCCAGATGCATGAGGCGCCGGGCGGGTGTGGGGATACTCATAAATCCCCAGCTGAGCACTGCGGTGTTGGAGTTTACTCCGGTGGACGAGAGGGTCGCCACCCTACGCCTAAGGGTGGCGTATGCACCGAACAGCAGTTCAGAGTACTCTGCCTTCTTGGAGACCCTGAATGGAGTCCTGTATGGGGCTCCAGGAGGGGACTCCATAGTTCTGCTGGGAGACTTCAACGCCCATGTGGGCAACGATGGAGACACCTTGAGAGGCGTTGTGGGGAGGAACTAGTCTGGTTTTCACCATACTAAGCTCAATCATTTCAGATTGAACATTAGTCTGGGGAAGCTGCGCTTTGTTTCTACTGCTCAAGAGGCGGGATCAATGGGCATCGTTCAAATGACTCTGCACGCAATTGGTATAGTCCTACACCAAATCAGAGCAACTTTCCGCGGGTGACGTACTTTGCAGAGCGGGGCTATTTGGTAAATTAAACTTTTACCAAAGCCGGTAGGTAGAATTGCAAACACGTCCTTCTTCTGAAGGAACTGTTCCAGGGCAAGTTTTTGCTCTTTTTTCAATGAAAACTTGCCTTTAAAATCATCCAAAACAGAAGCGACAGCGGCATCGAAATCTTGATTCTCCTTGGTGGCTGCCATGTTGAGTGTGTACACAACTGCTGCTTCGCGTCGCTTATGTTTCGTCATCGCACGTCACCGGCCAATAGCGTGCCAGGAGAGAATGGCCGTTTCTGATTGGAGCCAAAGATTTGGCAATCGAGCAGCGAAAGTAGACCTGAGGGTATCCAGCCCAAACTGCCGAGCGAAATTCAAATTTCCCGGAAGTTCGGGCAGGGTTCACCCAGCCTAGGGAGGAACGGCCTCCCTGATCTAAACCCGAGTGGTCGTTTGTTACTGAACTTTTGTGCTAGTCATGGATTGGCCATAACAAACACCATGTTCGAACATAAGGGTGCTCATAAGTGTACATGGTACCAGAGTACCCTAGGCCGAAGATCGGCGATCGATTTTGTGATCGTGCCATCTGATCTGAGGCGGCATGTTTTGGACCACCTCGGGGTGAAGAGAGGGGCCGAAACTGTCAACCGACCACCATCATCTGGTGGTGAGTTGGATCAGGGAATGGGGGAAGATCCTGGACAGACCTGGTAAGCCCAAATGGGTAGTGTGGGTGAATTGGGAACGTCTGGAGGAGGCCCTTGTCCTAGGGATCTTCAACTCACACCTCCGGCGGAGCTTTTCTAGCATTCCTGTGGAGGTTGGGGGCATTGAGCCGGAGTGGGCGGTGTTCAAAGCCTCCATTGCTGTAGCTGCGGCGGTGAGTTGGGGCCTCAGGGTCTTAGGTTCCTCAAGGGGCGGTAACCCGTGCGACACCGTGGTGGGACACCGCGTGGTGTCAGGGAAGCCGTCCGACTGAAGAAGGAGGCCTTTCAGGATATGTTATCCCGGAGGACTCCTGACGCAGTTGCAGGGTACCGACGGGCTCGAAGGGCTGCAGCTGCTGCCGTGTTGGAGGCTAAGCAGCGGGTGTGGGAGAAGTTTGGAGAGGCCATGGAGAAGGACTTTCGGTCGGCACCAAAGTGTTTCTGGAAGACCATCCGGCACCTTAGGAGGGGGAAACGGGGGAACCATCCAAGCTGTGTACAGTAAGGATGGGACTCCTCTACTGAGGAGGTAGTCGAACGTTGGAAGGAACACTTTGAGGAACTCCTGAATCTGACTAAAACGCCCTCTATGATGGAGGCAGAGACTCGAGGTTGATGGTGGATTCATCGTCAATTTCCCTGATGGAAGTCACTGAGGTAGTTAAACAACTCTGCAGTGGCAAAGCCCCAGGAATTGATAAGATCCAGCCAGAAATGCTACCAGCTCTGGGTGTTGAGGGGCTGTCATGGTTGACACCCCTATTCAACATTGCGTGGGAGTCGGGCACAGTGCCAAAGGAGTGGCAAACTGGGGTTGTGGTCCCTCTGTTCAAAAAGGGGCACAAGGGGGAGCGTGTGCCTATTACCAGGGTATCACACTTCTCAGCCTCCCTGGTAAAGTCTACTCCAAGGTGCTGGAAAGGAGGGTTGGCCGATCGTCGAACCTCAGATTGAAGAGGAACAATGCGGTTTCCGCCCCGGACGTGGAATTATGGACCAGCTCTTCACTCTCGCAAGGATCCTGGAGGGGGCCTGGGAGTATGCCCATCCGGTCTACATGAGTTTTGTGGATCTGGAGAGAGGCATATGTCCGGGGTCCCCCGGGAGAAAACTGTGGGAGGTGCTGCGGGAGTATGGGGTGGGGGGTCTCTCCTCAAGGGCCATCCAATCTTTTTTACTCCCCAAGCAGCGAGAGCTGTATACGGGTTCTCGGCAGCCAGTCAGTCTCATTCCTGGTGGTTGTGTTGGCCTCCGCCCGGGCTTGCGGCTTTGTTCACCAATACTGTTTGTGATATTCATGAGACAGGATATCGAGGCGTAGTCGTGGTGTGGGAGGGGTTGCAGTTCGGTGGTCTGGAGGATCTCATCGCTGCTCTTTTGCAGATGATGTGGTCCTGATTGGCATTATCGGCCCTGTGAGACCTTCAGCACTCACTGGATCAGATGTGCGGTCGCGAGTGTGAAGCGGCTGGGAATGAGGATCGTAACCTCTAAATCTGAGGCCATGACTCTTAGCAGGAAACCGGTGGTTTGCCTACTCCTGGTAGGAAATGAGCCCTTAGCCCAAGTGAAGGAGTTCAAGTACCTCGGGGTCTTGTTCGTGAGTGAGGGTACGATGGAGCGTGAGATTGGCCGGAGAATCGGAGCAGCGGGGGCGGTATTGCGTTCGCTTTACCGCACCGTTGTGATGAAAAGAGAGCTGAGCCGCAAGGCAAAGCTCTCGATCGGTCAATCTTCGTTCCTATCCTCACTTATGGTCATGAGGGATGGGTGATGACCGGAAAGGACGAAATCACGGGTACAAGCGGCCGAGATGAGTTTTCTCAGGAGGGTGGCTGGCTTCTCCCCTTAGGGATAGGGTGAGAAATTCCGTCATCCATGAGGAGCACGGATTTAGAGCCGCTTTCCTTTTGCTTAGAAAGGGAGTCAGTTCAGGTGGTTCGGGCATCTGGTAAGGATGCCCACTGGGTGCCTCCCTTGGGAGGTGTTCCAGGCACGAACAGTGGGGAGGAGACCTCGGGGAAGACCCAGGACTAGGTGGAGAGATTATATGTCAACATTGGCCTGGGAACGCCTCGTGATCCCCCCGTCAGAGCTGGTCAATGTGGCTCGGGAAAGGGAAATGTGGGGCCCCCTGCTTGAGCTGCTGCCCCCGCGACCCGACCCCGGATAAGCGGATGACGATGAGGATGAGGATTCCACGACCCACCGAAAAGTGTAACCCCAGGGGGTGCTGTTGCACATTTCCTGCAACATGCACGTGTGCATTATAACAAAAACATAAAAAAACACAAGATCCCATAAGAACAGTAACTTCTTAACATCTCTCCCTTCACCTGTCAATGTTGGATAGCATGTCCTTTATCTTCAACTCCCTCCCCCTGTTGGATAGCGTGTCCTTTATCTTCAACTACCTCCCCCTGGTGGATGTCCTTTATCTTTCACTGGCTTTACAGAGTTGGTCGTGTTCAGTCCTGAACACTGAATTCAATATAATTTGATACCTTGCTCGGCGGCATCATAATATGAATGTACAGCAACCAAATCTTTCTCTAAAGTGTAATCTCCATGCCTTTAACTTGGTCCATATTCCTCCTGTTCTCCCAGGGCCCCAACTTTGAGTTCTCCACAGAGACCCACTAGGAACTACTGTACAACAAGGAGAAGCTGCTCAACAACGGGAACTTGTGGGAGGCTGAGATAGAGGGATGGGATCACTGTCTGTTAACTGCCTGTACCGATGACTGTCTGTTTACTGCCTGCGAGTCCCAGAAGTCCAACTCCATGCCCAGCAGTGGGCTCTGCAGCTGCAGTCATTTACTTACAGAAGTTTTGAGGTATTTTGTAAGGCACGGATTCCTAAAGTATAGGAAGCCCATTGCTTTCCTCAGGACCACATCAGACTTGCTTGCTTATAATTGCCCTCGTTGCATGGTTATTTAAAGCACTTTGTTGCTCCATGATGAGCATCTTAGACTAGTAAAAAATCACCAATTATTTAATTGTTTAAACATGTAACTTTAATGTGATGTCTGTATATTTTCAAAACCAGGTAAACTAATATCGACTAATTAAAGGGTGTGAGATGACCCTGTTAGCATCCTCTCTTTATGCCTCAAAATCCAGACTGGCCAGGACTATATGGCATTCTCTAAATGTTAATCGAAAGAAAAAGTAATTTTTCAAGAAAATATACACAAATATCGATTAGCCTACGTTCTTGGTGTGAGAGTTGTATCGTCTTCAGCCGAGAGCGTCACGTGATCAGGCGGAAAGTGCGTCTTATTAGTCCACGTGGAGCCAGGGCGGAAACGCCCATTATATAGTCCACGCCGAATCTCTCCCGCGACGTTCCCCATTTTACTCTGCCTCTCTTCGCTGCAACGCCTGGGGTAAGTGAGCATCGGTGCTTCATAGCGTACATTTAAACCCAGGTGGATCTCATTTTATACGGTGGATTAAGTCTATACGGTCGTAGGAAAACCAGGTTTAAGGTGCGGAACGAACCGTAAGTGCAGTGATTGTAGCGCAGTAACCTCGTGGAAGAGAAGCAGACCATCGGTGTTGTCCTGAGCGCGGAATAAAGGAAGGCTCCATGCGCTGCAGCTAACCCGCATTAGCATACAGGCTAATTTGACACCCGGCGGTCTACCCCTGGTGCATTCTTAACGTGAACCTCGTCCACAATAGATTATTTGTGGCTGTGTTTTTTAATATGGTTAATATAGGAACCTATTGCACCGAGTCGGGATACTTGTAGAGTGTCCCGCCCGCGCGCAGTGTCGCTCGTATGCTAGCATCGAGCTAAGGCTAGCTAACACTGTAACCCAGATCAGTCGGTCTAAACGTTCTTATATTGTTCGTACATCTAGTGTTGTTATTGTTCATTCTGGTGGATAGATCCGGTTTTGTTGTTAGTATGAATTATATTTGGGGAGGTAAAAAGTTGTCGAGTGGAACTTTTGCAGGATGACGCAAGGCGCTAATGTGTCCTATCGTGGAACATGCTAGTTAACGGATCCGATTAGCTGCTAGTCGTGCCGAGCCCAAACTTCTGACCATCCAGTCGGAGGAGCCGGAATATCTTTCACACCATGTTGTTAGACTTTTTCGAAATCATTCGATCAAACCGCATTTAAATTTGGACTTCTGGTGTAGTTGTCGCTGATCTTATGTCCGCATGTGATGGCGAAGAAAGCTAACGTCCTCCATTGTTTCAGATCATATCATAGAAAGAAGACACAATGGCCAGCCTTCCCTCCGCAGACGCCGCAATTCAAGTGAGTGTATATGGCTTTATGGTTTATTATGAATGATCCAGTCTTTATTGGAGAATAGTCGAGTTTCTGCTGACCAGGTGTAGAACCAGTCCCAGCCAGTACCAGCCAGCCTGACCCTGCTTCTCTTCTAGCTCGTGTTGGTCGGCGATGGAGGAACTGGAAAGACTACTTTTGTAAAACGCCATTTAACAGGAGAGTTCGAGAAGAAATATGTTGGTGAGTACCTATATCTAGGACCGGAACCTTTAACCACGTATACACCATAACCAAGTACATGCCTGTCCGGAGTGCGAATTTAACACCATCTAATACATGCAGTCATCTGTAGTAACAAATTCTGCCACATGAACTTTTGGATGCATGGGCATTAGAAATCCATCGGAGAGAGCACCATATTAAGTAGGGTTAATACTAATGACACTAAAGTGTGATTAGTCATTACAACACAATACAATCTGCCTTTTCCTGTGTCTTCGGTGAAATCCTGAGAGTTTGTACCTAGATGTAGGATGGATAGATAACTATAGATAACTTTAGATACAGTTCACTGGGTAGACTGCTCTATCCAGTGTACATCTAGGTGGACCATCCATCTTGTGATGTCATGGGCAGATTTTCGATCTGCTTGTAATGGTTTATCAAACGAATCTGCTGACATTGCACATTCCCTTTAAAGCTTTAGTACCTGAACGTTAACAGTGGCCATTGACGCAAACTGACCATTAATTGTATTTCCAGATTGTTAATGACAACTATACTATTGGGGCCAAAACAGCTCATCACCTCTGACGTGTTTAACTGCAAAACAGTTGAAAGAGTTTTCTCATGTTTATTCAGTAATGTGACCTTTCTCCTTCCAGCCACTCCTCCGGAGTAGAACGGTTCACCCCCTCACATTTCACACCAAGAAAGCAGGAGCGCAGAATTAAGCTACAATGTGTTGGGACACGACCGGTCTGGACAGGAGAAGTTGTTGGACTCAGAGACGTCTATTACACCATCCACAGGTACGCCTGTTTCATTAAGAAATCAGCAAACAATTGGTTATTAATATATATATAAATGCTCAATTTACCTTTTCTATCCAAAGATTGCATGTTTTTAACCTTGTTATTGAACTTGCCCTCCCTTAGCTCAGTGCGCCATCATCATGTTTGACGTCACCTCCCGAGTAACCTATAAGAATGTGCCCAACTGGCATCGGGATCTGGTGCGCGTCTGTGAGAACATTCCCATCGTCCTCTGCGGAAACAAGGTGGACATCAAGGACAGGAAGGTCAAAGCAAAGAGCATCGTGTTTCACCGCAAGAAGAACCTGCAGGTAACCTCCCGTCCATCCATCATCACCTCTGAAGTCCAGCGACTATCAGCTCGGTCTGGATGATGGGCAGTTTTAAAAAAATAATAGTGCATCTTGTGTCGAATGTCTCCTTTGAGTACTACGAACATCTCCAGCCAAGAGCGAACTATAACTTCGAGAAGCCCTTCCTGTGGCTAGCAAAGGAAACTGGAGTAGGGTGACCCCAACCTGGAGTTTGTAGAGATGCCCGCCCTCGCCCCCCAGAGGTCCAGATGGACCCCAACCGTCGCTGCCCAGTACGAGGATAGAATTAAGAGTAAGACGTACCCTCCCCTATTATTTGAGTGTTGGGACCCTGGCTTAACTTGACATACCATTTAGGATTTACCTGGAAAATGCGGTGTCATATTGTCCAACAACACAACTCTTCAGCTCCTCATGAGATCTAGCATTCATCATATTCTTTTAAGTGAATCTGTCCTTTCACTTTATAAAGGTCAAAATGTAATTTTTTCCATGCTGGTATTTACATCAACCTTCCTTCTTCAGACGCCTCCAAACACAGCCCTCCCAGATGAATGATGAGGAGCTTTAACCGGCTGTACCAGAGCCCATGCCCTCTACCGTCGACCTTGGACCCTTTTACCTGTAAACGACCTGTCTTTGCAGATTTATTTTTTATTATGAACATTGTTTGTGTTTAACAGCAAGACAAATTGCTGGAGAAAGTTGCGTTTCCCATTTCATGGCATAAGACACACCCAACCTAAGTGTTGTTGCATGAAAGGTGCCACTCCTTAAGCACCCTCCAGAGATTTAGCCAGCCTTACTTTAATGCGTTGTATGTCCCACTGGAAAGCACTATGGAAAAATTTGAATAAAACATTCACATATACAATCACCCGAACTTGTGTGTATATGGTTCACTCCACTGTTTACATATACTTGAACCTGCATCACAGTTTTTCACAAAATATTTGGTAATCAAACTTTCAAGACCCCGTACTACCGGTAGTAGGAGTTTTGGGATGGCTCATTCCCGTCTTCAGACTTTGGGGAGTGTAAGGACACATTGATTCTTTATTAGAATATTGTTGAGATTGGATATGCTTTTAGTGAAAGATGTCAACGGTACAAGTTCACGATCAGTTTTGCAGCACATTAAAATGAGCAATGTGAGGCAAACTCAAGGGAACATGCGTTAAATCAGCTATGTCCAACAAATATTTAATGGCACGAGCGAGATAATAAATTGCTGTATCTAAAATGTGTTGTGGCTTATGAGTGCTCTTTCAACCTAATTGACGTCGAACCAGATCCCAAGTTCTGTGTATATGTGTATATATAACGTGCAAGGGGATACAGGATGCATGTGTATCGAAGTAAAATGCATGAAGGCTGTCCATAAACGGCTGAAAACAAAAGTACGAATGTTTGTTTTGGCCCATTTCTGTTCTACGTATTAAACTGGCGTTATTTTACATTTTCTAGACACGGGTCCCGTATCCAGGTCATAATGGGTACATCCTATCAATACATACAGCATGACATGGGGTCTGGCTGCGCAACCATAATATGGGTCTGACTAAACTCTGAACTAAGACTTGAAATGAACACTTTTCACAGCCTGTTTATGACGGAGGCGTTAACCACTGCACTTCGGGCCACACGGGGTCACTCATGCCAACCAGTCGTTAACGTCCATATGTGTTTTACACCTTTTAACACCGAACATTCCGTCGTTACCCCATTTCAAGATTTAATTGAATCACTTAAAAACCGCTCGTTTTTTGGCGACAACTGGTCCAAGTTTGTAATATAGTTGCCCCTTCCAAGCATATATCATAAACAATTGTCGAGCAACGTTTAATTAAATCGTATATCTTCTGGGCGTGAACAGACGCAGTAAAACCAACGTCAAGCGGACGGTCGCTGGCGTAATAAACCTCTTTGAGTATCGTATGCCTCCGGAGCTGAATGGAAAAAAAGTGAGCGTAAAGTGGGCCTCTCCAAAAAAACTTACGGAGTGCGCGCGCGGGTCTTCAGTACAAACAACGAGTCGAATTTCGATTCTCCATTCGTGGCCGCTTTCGGATCTCTGTACTTTGCCCCACCCCTTCCAGGACATATATCGTTACCCTATCAATAAACTCCTATCGTAAACCCTTACATTTGAGCAGGTTCGAATCCTAGCGGCCCAGGGGGACCCTTTGAGCAGGTTCACATCCTCCCTGCCCAGGGACCTTTTGAGCAGTGGTTAAATTCCTCATGCCAATGTACGCTATAAGCCAGGTTCGAATCCTCCTGCTGCCCCAGGGAGGGGCCTCATGCAAGACGCCAAAGAGGTCCTTTCGCAACGCATGCCGTCAAATAGAAAGGGCGTTTTAGAAATGACTTACTTTTGGGCGAGCTAGTGACGAAAGACGGGAGAAGGATTATGGCTGCTACAGACAACTCTGTTTTAATCCTTCGGGCGATGAGATTAGCGGAAACCACACGCTTTAGACCTAAGCAAGGCCATATTGTAATGGGAATTCACAGAAACATCTCTCTAGCGGATACCGTCCTCTTCAGAGAACACCCGGGACTAGACTTTTGAAAAGTCCACAGTTTTCCCTGCGGTTGGGAACCCCCTGGAGAGACTGACTCGCTGAAGGAGTTCCGCTTTAACCGTCTTTATTCAGTGCCTCTCTCCAGAGCTCAAGACCCACACACGATGAAAGGGACACCGCCTGGAGCAGCTCAAAAGCGGGTTGAGGCTCACCTGAGACTTTTCTTCAACGTCCCTCTTACACTTCCTCTACCTGAAGAGTTCCTTTACATCTAACCAGCTAAACAGACCCGGGCTCAATCTTTTAACTCTTTGGTTGTAAATGTCAGATCAATTCAAACCTTTCGCCTACGTCTGGTATACCAATTTAAATTTTATGTGTCGATCACGTCGGGGTCGGTGGTTCTGAAACGCCCCTAAACGCAATAGGATCGTTCAGAACTCGGTTTTAGTTTGGTTTTCCCCGCTCATATGTTGAAGATTTTGATGCATTGGCTGAGTTGTAAGTTGTGTTCGCAATGATCCTTTAATCTCTCTCATTTGTTTAATTTTTCTTCCCTTCTACACGTCTAGTGTAACACCTTTTTCTCATTATCTGTATTTTAAGTTTTAACCAATATTCTCGAACACGTTGTATATTCCATTACGGTGACGTAAGAACTTCATTTATAGTCCTCAGAAACGTCACCTGTCACTCCTGATGTACTTCGTCCTTCACACTGCTTCTGACATCGAGCAGGGATAGACTCTCGAAGCTTACAAAATACAGCAACTGTTCTAAACGCCTGGGTTAGGCCTGAGTGTGTTACCAAGACACTTGTGACTGGTGAACGCAAATATTTGCCGTGGCGGTTCAACGACGTACACGTTTGTGTGTCTTCAGGCCCGCATCATGTGATGTTATCACATATTTCGCTACTCATTTATATGCGAATTAAATATATTGGCTGTTAAGGCCAGAGGTTCAGGCCAAATGCTATAAAGAAAGTTCCCTTGGTTTGGACCTTTTCTGTGTTAGCTTTCCCACACGCGACAACACCTGTGGCGTCAGACTGGGAGGGTTTGTGGGAAAGAGGATGCAGGAAACTAGATCCTGTTTAGTCTGGAGTTACCTCTGTACTTCAGTACTCTCCTGTCTTAGAATCG
>OLKM01002797.1:44094-54514 GCA_900291075.1 Melanogrammus aeglefinus | reverse complement strand
GAGAGAGAGAGAGGAGAGAGAGAAAGATGAGAGAGAGAGAGAGAGAGACGGAGAGAGAGAGAGAGAGAGAGAGAGAGAGAGAGAGAGAGAGAGAGAGAGAGAGAGAGAGAGAGACGGGGGTGGCCAAAGCTTGATTAAAATGGTTATTGAACTATAGGGAAAAAAGGGTGAGGGGGAGAGAGAGACAATAATACGGGTGAGAAGGAGAGGGGGCTATATAACATATTATTTGTGTCCATTGGTGTCCATTATGTCTTTATGGTTAATGAAAGCAGTTATGGTATTTTAATGTTCTTTCTGTACAGGCAAATCATCATTTGACACTATGGGATTCCCTCTCTCTCTCTCTCTCTCTCTCTCTCTCTCTCTCTCTCTCTCTCTCTCTCTCTCTCTCTCTCTCTCTCTCTCTCTCTCTCTCTCTCTCTCTCTCTCTCTCTCTCTCTCATTAATCTTATATCTGCTGTTGCCTGGTAACCCTCCCAGTGACGGTATCTAACTTGGGGAAGCCCAGCTGTCTCTCTGCTAAGTGCAGCGGGGGGGGGGGGATGCCGAACAGGACCGAAAGATTCTGGGGTCCTTCCTCGCTGTCAGCAGGATCCAGCTCGCTCCCCTCGCTCTTTCTGGACACAGTTTGCGTGCATCACATCAGACGGTGTGTGTCTGTTTTCCCACGAGGTCAAACGTGTGGGTCCTCGTCTTCTGAACCGCGGTGACGTTGATCAGACTGAAGGAGAGGGCTCTGGTCCAGGAGTGTGTTGACTCCTGAAGCAGAGGGCTCTGGATGGAGGTCCTTGATGAGCCTAACAGTTTGTTTGGAGCATTGGCAGTCCCTGAACAGACCAATCGAACTGTGTTTCTGTGCATGTGTATGCGTGTGTGTATGGGTATGTGTGTGTTTCTGCATGTGTGTATCTGTGCGAGGTTATGTGTTTGTGATGTGGTTTGGTGTGCTTGAGTTAGATAGAGTGTGGTCAGGTACACACCTTCAGCTAAAAGCCTGTCAGGGTCTGATGGATGAGGAAGACACACACACACATACACACACACGCATGCACACACACACACACACACACACACACACACACACACACACATACACACACACACACGACACACACACACACACACACACACACACACACACACACACACACACACACACACACACACACACACACACACACACACACACACACACACGCACACACATGACAAGGTGTGTCATGTGAATATAATCCATTTCCTGCCATAGGTTTTCTGATATGACTGGTGCTGTTTAGGGTTTAGTTTGTTCTCGATGAATTGCTGCGAGTTATACATTCGTTGCTCCCCTCTAACCCACATTATGCTCAATGTCAGGCCCACGCGTTTGACCTCGTAGGAAAACAGACACACACCGTCTGATGTGATGCACCTACACTGTCCAGACAGAGCGAGGGGAGTGAGCTGGATCCCCAATAATCAAAGCGTTGTAAACCCCCCCGGCGGTTTCAGGACTTGGAAAGGGAGCCCAACAAGGGTTCTTGAGAAGGTTTTAGTGTCTGGGATCAGACCCAGAGAGACAGGAAGGCACTCTGTCATCGGAATATTTCACAGAAGGAAACGTTTTCCGGCGGAACAAATCACGTTGACATCGGAGGATAACGCCGGAAAAAAAGCAGACCTTCCTTAAGTCTTTGTGTGATTTTAACTCCAGCTCTATCACTTCCCCTGCAGACACCCTGCATGTTTCTGTGATTGAATCAATGCCGTTAAACCTCAGACAAATCCACCATAGCTTTCTTTAGTATCTCAGCGTGAAGAAGAAAGAAAGCTGGAATGGTTGAAATGTTAAAAAGACGTTTTTTTAGAAGCACTTTGTGTCAGACGAGTGCTGGTAGTTCATCTTTTGCTGCATTAACAAACAGTATGAAGTCCCACACTGTAGGAATCTTGCTATGTTATAGAAGATGAAGTTATGAGGCCAGGTCTATTATGTGTACTATTATTATTCTGTAAGCCGACGACGTCGTAGGCCTCTGGTCAGGAGGAAGTCCGGTCGGATCCCCGGACGACCTCTTCAGGAATCGCCTGTTAAGGTCAAAGGTCATGCTGTGTCAAAGGTCAAGACCAGCAGGACGCATCAAGCACAAACACACACGCTCTAACCCACACAAACAGACACACACACACATACCTGATGCTCTAGTCTGCACACACACACACACACGCATTAGCACACACACACACACACACACACACACACACACACACACACACACACACACACACACACACACACACACACACACACACACACACACACACACACACACACACACACACACAGCCTCAGTTCCCTCTGGGGTGGTGTGTCATGTTGTCTCCCCCCCTGCGGTGTGTGAATACCGGTACCCTAACATCTAACACAACACCCCCGCCACCACGACCCCCACCTTCCAAACACGCGGGTGACGAATGTTCTGACCTTCGCGTGCACGCTCGCGCTCGCGCGCACGCGCAGGCGCACGCGCAGGCGCACGCGCAGGCGCACGCGCAGGCGCACGCGCAGGCGCACGCGCAGGCATCCGTCCGCTACGCGCGTGCGGATTCAGCTGAGCAGCGGACCTTTCAGAGGGGCTTACACTGTCCAGACAGACCAGAGCCTCATCCTTTACCACGGCTCCCCTCGGCCACGGGCGCCGTTAATATACTGTCTCCTCCGTCCGCGTCCCGTCGGCTGACAGACGCTGACACCCCCTCCACAAGACGGGTGGGAGCCCTCCAGAACCCCGCCGCCTCTCGCTTCAGCCTGGCGCCATGACAAAGCCACACTCCTGGAGCCTGTACCAGGAGCCGGGAACCAGGCTGCTATGCCACATGTTTGTCCCTGGTCCGTGGTTCAGCGTTAAAGGAAGGCTAGGTTGCTATGCTATGTGTTTGTCTGGTCCGTGCTCGTATTGACCTAACGCTGGTTCACTGGTTCATTAGTTTTATCCTCATGCTTCTTATGCTAGCATCTGGTCTATGCTAGCACCTAGCATGAATGCCCACTTGGGCCTCTTACTGGATACATCTGGATGCATGTGGATGAATCGGGATACGTCTGGTACATTGGGATACATCTGGTACATCTAGATTCATCTAGATTCATCTGGATACATCTGATTATTTCTGGATCCATCCGGATCCATCCGGAGCATCAGGTCCTCTCTCGGCCTCTCCAGTCATGTTTAACTCGGGGTTGGTTGGTTTTTGATGGGATTACATTCCAGTTTTCCGACGGGTGTTAATCCTTCTTCCCTGTTCTTCTGGGTTGGTTTGAGGTTGCTCTCCGCCCATCACGGATGACTCAGACCGTCGACGTTTCTGTTGTGCTTCTAACATTCAGGCCTGTAGGACCTTCATCTGGCGCGTTGTGAAGATCAGCGCATGTCATCTGACTGCATATTATGTGTCCACAGACATGGGGACTAATGTATGATAGTAAGCATTATTGGCCCTTAACACTAATATTCATAAACAACACTGCCTCAAAAGGCTATTGGCTTAAGCAACACCAGTAGAGGCATATAGTTCCCCTGGACTTTTAAAGATTCAGATTCAGATTCAGATTTTATTCGTCACATACACAATATATTGCAGTGAAATGCTTTCAGTCGGCTCCATGCTAAATAGTCACATAACAAACATAAAAAACAGTAAATACATTCAAGATAGAGGGTTATTGCACATAGGAAAAAAAAAGGGGGGGTTACTTAAAAAATATATAAGTGTAGTTGCTATAAAGGGCTTAATCAGTACCGTTTAGATACCTGACAGCTTGGGGGTAGAAACTCTTCCGGAGTCTCTAAACGTTGCAAAGGTGCATAAACCTAATTATATATTTATGTGGCATTCAGTTCAATGCTTAAAATATATCTGTGGCATTCAGTAGGCCAATGCTGTGGTACAGTGTGCAAAGTATGACCAAGTGTTTCTTTCTGTTCAGTCGATAGAACTTTATCAGTCCCCTGTAGGAGAAATGCGTTAATGTTTGTCCCTACAAAATAATAATTGTAAAAAAATAAATACAAAACATGACGGTACCCAAGTAAGTCAAACCGTCCAATCTGAAGGATCGACTTAACTTCTCCCCCTCCTCACTTCCACCAATGCAAAGCAAACAGAACTGAGCAGGGGAGGGTGTAGTAGCCTATCTAGTTTATGAACGACCCAGAGAAACACAACGCAAATTCAATGTGAACATGTATGAGGCTTTAATAAAATCCCAGACGATTTTGAAATTCCACACATTTTTTTAAAAGTGTCTCAAAAAGAGGGCATGTCCCGGGCAAAAGAGGGCGTCTGGTTACCCTACGTACGGGAAACCCCATTTGATTCCTACCTGTTCCACTGTTAGATAGCGGCCCAAATCGGTTGGCCGCTATCCTGGTAATTTCTCTGCGTGAGAAATACGAAGTGTGCCGTGTGAGCGTGTGCATGGGTTGAGTTGCGTGTGTCTCACGCCGAATGCGTGAGACTTTAGAGCCGTGCACTGAACTAGTGGCCAGAAATCATGTGTTCACCAACTGACGCAGAGCCATAAGGAGAGAGACCAGTCAGACCATTCAGACCATCATATCAGTTAGACACCACACAGCCGTCAGCCCATCTTGCCTCAACCACTAGAATAGAGGTTTCACATATTCAGGGGCACAGTTTGCATACACACACACGCATACACACACAAGCACTTAAACACACACACAAACACAAACGCACGCACACACTCACATATACAAACACACACTCCAACAAATGCTTTATGGTGGTATGAGTCCCCTCTACCCACCCACCCCCCCTGATCTCCGTGGTAATGGGTTGTCCTGCCAGCAGGCCGAGAGCTCCTGAATAAAACATGGAGGCTTCTGGCTCGGTATGCAGCTTGCGCAGCCGGGATTACCGAGGAGTCGCCTGGCCCCCTGCCTGTGTTTTGGCCACTCAGGGTCCTGGACCGGAGCCTGGAGGGGAGTTCATGGACCAGCTTAGTGGACAGACTTACCCGACCTCTGGGGAGGAAGTGGTATCATCCTCCATGGCGATTCGATGATTAATGACAGCAGCCATCAAAGTGTTATGCTATATTGGATAGTCTAGACTCAAGTGGTTAGGCTGTGCCATTACCAACTGAAAGGTTCTGGGTTCGATTCCCGAATGTCCTCAGTCTGCCTGTAGCCATCCAAGAGCAAGATGACCCCTGACCCCTACCTGCTCCTTAATGTCCTGTCTCTGTACTTTCTAACCCCTACCTGCTCCTTAATGAACTGTCTCTGTACTGTCTAACCTCTACTTGCTCCTTAATGACCTGTCTCTCTTCTCTCTGCCCTCTCCCCTCTCCTCTCCTCTCTCCTCTCTTCTCCCCTCTTCTCTCTCCTCTCTCGTCTCTCCTCTCGTCATTCCCCTCCCATCTCTCATCCCTCGTCTCTCCTCCTGTCCCTTTTCTCTGCCCTATCCTCTCTCCTCCCTCCCCTCCTTCTCGTCTCTCGTCATTCCCCTCCCGCCTCTCATCTCTGGTCTCTCACGGTTCGCTCAACATGAAACAATCAAATCAACCAATCAGCCGTGTGTCTCCCGCTCCCTCACTCCCGGATACCGCCTGCTGAGGCACCAATCAGAAAGCTTGTTTTTCACGAGCATTCCCGCGAGGCACACATCACAACAACAACAACAACAGCAACGCAGTTTTACATTCACACACGCATGATGGGTCACTGGTATCTCTCTGGTCAAAGGAGCTCACAGGTGAGGCTGGGATCAACGGGAAGGATGGGGAGGAATGGGAAGAATGGGAAGGCTGGGGAGGATGGAAACTATGGAAACGATGGTAACAATGGTAACGATGGGATCTAGGGCGCTAGGCAGCTAGAGAGCTAGTGAGCCAGGGAGCTAGGGAGCTAGAGAGCTAGGGAGCTACAGAGTGGACACTCTTGGGTGCAGTGTTTGGGTGCAGACCCAGCGACCAGCTGAAGGCCAGCGTCAGGGACCTGAACCGGGGGGCCACAGGGACCCCCTGCAGGGTGGGGGGGAGAAGTGGGGGGCCGTATGCGTCCGGGGGGGGGGGGGGGGGGGTCACGGAGTCCTGGGCGGGGAGCAGCAGCTCGCCCCAGCCGGCAGTGCGCTGGGCTCCAGCCCTGGGCTGTGAACTGAAGAAAGGAGTTTCCTGTGTCCTGGAGATAGCGGCGGATATGATCAAGGCGTAGCTGTATTAGAACCGCCGGGGGGATGAGCTGGGAGCTGGATTAGGAAGAAGTGTGAGGACAAAGAGAAATATATAACTAGGCTACAGTCAACAGACTGTATCACAGTCTGACTGCAAGTCAACAACAACAAAAACACACATCGCACCAATATATTAACCTTCTGTTTACATAGCAATGTCTCTCTCTCTCTCTCTCTCTCTCTCTCTCTCTCTCTCTCTCTCTCTCTCTCTCTCTCTCTCTCTCTCTCTCTCTCTCTCTCTCTCTCTCTCTCTCTCTTGCTCTCTCTCAATTTTCAATTCAATTCAAAAAAGCTTTATTGGCATGAGAAATATTCTGTACATTTGCATTGCCACGGCAGGTGAACAATAAAATAAACAGCATTATAAAATAAAAAGTAAAAAGGTGAGGTATATATTCTAATAATATTATAAGTATAAACTGTTAAATACAAAATATCTATACATATCAAATGTTATACTATAAAAGTACTTTAAAAAGTAAAATGTGCGATATATATATATTCTAATAATATTATAAGTATAAACTGTTAAATACAAAATATCTATACATATCAAATGTTATACTATAAAAGTACTTTAAAAAGTAAAATGTGCGATATTATAAAAATTACAAAAACTACAGTATCTCATATAAACAGATAAGTTAAAGATACACTCTATCTCTCTCCCTGTATCGGTCTCGGTCTCGGTCTGAGAGTTTCTCTCCCTCCCTCTAGAAAGAGGGAGAGAGAGAGAGTAAAGAGGCGAGGAGGGAAGAGGAGATAGAGACTTAATGCATCATTGTCCATCAATAGATATCTGGTTTGGCAGCAGATGCTAATCTTAATGCTAATTTAGGAAGGCTACTGGTCTGGGTGATCAGTAGCATTGCCCGGGACATGAGGCGAGATGGAGAGACAGACAGAGGGACAGAGACACAGGCCGGGAGATGCGCGTCTTACAAAAGTCATCACAATCTAAAATAGCAACTCTTTCTGACAGCTGGGGAGAAAGGTTAGACTGTGGGTCTGTTTACACACACAAACACACACACACAAACACACGTACACAAACAGAAATAATCACACAGACGCACATACACACACACACACATCACACACACACACACACACACACACACACACCGACACACACACACACACACACACACACACACACACACACACACACACACACACACACACACACACACACACACACACACACACACACACACACACACACACACACAGGTTGGGTGAATAAGTATAAGCTTGCATGAAAACTATTTTGCTAACCAAAATAGCTGCTTGGCTCAGTAGGTAGTGCAAGGCACTTACTCTGTCAGAGTTGGGGTTCCATTCTCCCCCCACATGTCGGACACTGGTGTACTAACCCAGGGGGTCCTGGGTAAAGGTCAGAGGTCAGGAAGGGGAGAGTAGGAGACCAGAGAGACGGAGAGAGGAGGATGAAGATGACTGGAGGGAACTGAACAGGTGATGAAGAGGAGGAATAAGAGGAGGGTGAAGAGGAGGATGAAGACTACTGCATATTTAACAGAGGGGATGAAGAGGGAGATGAAGACAACTGGAGCGTATTGAACAGGTGATGAAGGCTGTGTGATGAAGAGGAGGATGAAGAGATTGATGAGGACAACTGGATCAGTTGAACAGGTGATGAAGAGGGGGTTGAAGAGGAGGATGGAGACGACTGGATCGATTGAGCAGGTGATGAAGGCTCTGTGATGAAGAGGAGGATACGTGGGTCTCTTCGTCCTATTGTCCCCAGCCGTTAGTGGTTTGCATTAAGCCGTTAGACACTAATAGGCTAACAGGATTAGCTTCCCACTGTAAATGTCAAGGCCTGTTTTGTTTGGTAGGTCGATCGATCTGTTTGGATTCTCCCTACCTTCGCTCACTCTCTCCTATTGTGGTCCTGGCTCCATTACAATTATGCATGTATTCATCAGGAGAGAGAGAGGGGAGAGAGAGGCAGGGTATCACAGGACTACAGAGAATGAGAGTTTGTGTATCCTTCCGGAGATTGGCTTAACACGACAAGAATTCAATTAAAAACTTTTTAACGACTTGGGGAATTGTTAATTACAGTCTCTATCTCTCTCTCTCTCTCTCTCTCTCTCTCTCTCTCTCTCTCTCTCTCTCTCTCTCTCTCTCTCTCTCTCTCTCTCTCTCTCTCTCTCTCTCTCTCTCTCTCTCTCTCTCTCTCTCTCTCTCTCTCTCTCTCTCTCTCTCTCTCTCTCTCTCTCTCTCTCTCTTAAAAACACGTTTCTCGATCACTAGCGGCGGCCGCGCTGAGGGCCACCACCTGATGGATCTCCTAATCTGGAGCCAGACGCCTCGTGAACAGGGCCACTCAGCCCTCTCGCCCGGTGAGTGTTATCACATGCGCGAGGCGTGCTGCTGATCTGCAGAGAGATGTGGGATGTTTCAGCTTCACGTCAGAACTAGATCAGACGCCCTGCCAGGCTGCATTTAGCAAAAAAGAATATGAGTGTGTATGTGTGTGTGGTGGGGGGTGTGTGTGTGTGTGTGTGTGTGTGTGTGTGTGTGTGTGTGTGTGTGTGTGTGTGTGTGTGCGTGTGTGTGTGGTGTGTGTCTGTGTGTCTGTCTGTGTGTATGTGTGTGTGTTTGTGTGTAACCAACCTTGTATGATTTTCTCCCTCGAATTTGGAGAATTGTATTCCAGACATAATTCAGTTACATGATTGAAGCAGGACTGATCTTCCCTGGATGCTTTGAGGGTATCAGACTTTGAAGCAGGCTACAGGGTGTCTCTCTGTCTCTCAATTGCATTGTGTTAAATCCTTTGTGTTTGTGTGTATGTGTGTGTGTGTGTGTGTGTGTGTGTGTGTGTGTGTGTGTGTGTGTGTGTGTGTGTGTGTGTGTGTGTGTGTGTGTGTGTGTGTGTGTGTGTGTGTGTGTGTGTGTGTGTGTGTGTGTGTGTGTGTGTGTGTGTGTGTGTCTGAGTCACAATGACCGCTCGTTCTTTGTGCTGGAGGAGGAGGAGGAGAGAGCTGTAACTCCCGCTTTAGCCAGCGAGGGAGTGGGACATATCCCCGCTATCCCCCCTCACTCTCAAATCTCTCCTCTCTCCATCTCTCTTCCATCTCCTCTCCTCTCCTCTCATCATTTCCTCCCCTCTCTCCTCCTCTCCTCTCCTCTCCTCTCCTCCACTCACCCCTTCTCTCCCATCTCTTTCTTACATAAGTTGCATTGGAAGAAAATTTAAAATCGAATCTAAAGTAAAGAAGAAGTTCAGAAGAGTCTTTAGATGTAATTTAAGAAAACCTCTCAATGTGTGAAGAGACTTGAAGAGAGTCGGGTCTGTGAGATACATGATCACAGGTACACACACATATCTCTAAATAGTATTTAGAACACACACGCACAGCGATAGACACACACACACACACACACACACACACACACACACACACACACACACACACACACACACACACACACACACACGTTACACACACACACACACACACACACACACACACACACACACACACACACACACACGACGACACAACAACACACAAACGACACACACGACCACTACACAACCCACACAGCACATCACTCGGCTCAACACCACTCCCAGGTACACACATACAGACAAGCAGGTAACCACACACACCTCTTTATATCATTAAGAATATTATAAAGACCCCTGATAGTACAAATAATAACATAATCTTAAATGATAGTTACTCATCTGGCGGCATATGCCACGAATGCTGAAGCCATGCTGTGTCTCTGGGTCTACAGTGGAATGAAGATCCAGAATAAATATTTTCCAGTCGACAAAATCGACTATAAACCAAGGCCGCTGGTTGCCTTTAATGACTTCTGAAACACCACCGCCGCCGCTGCGCCCTCGAGCCCAGGGGGGACCGCCGAGGGCACTAAGTGCTCTCAACAGGCCGTACAGGGACCATCAGATAGCCCCCGCACCCCACGCTGGCCGAGGACCGCGCGGCCGCGTGTTTGGCGGCCACGCCTCATTACTCCTGTTGACACAGCGCTGTGCCGTAACTCACACTCACCGCCTCCCGCCCGGCACTCAGGGGCTCTGATGTTTACTCTGGGATGGGTCCGGCGTCACCAGACTCGTCACTCACTTCTGCTTCAGCGCGCCGATCCTCCGACATCTTCCTCCTCCTCGTCCTCC